>JADDOH010000359.1:0-17765 GCA_016648135.1 Agrypnia vestita | reverse complement strand
TTCTTCTTATTTTTTTTTCGATGTTCATAGCGTTAACTTTGTGGTTGGACATAATTATTAATTTTAATTTAAAAAAAAATGTTTTAACCAGTAACCTAGTAACTCTACGTCAACTGGTTTCCATAACACCGTATCTTCATCAGGACGGACGCAACTGTTCTTCTTTTTATATAGGTAAAACGGCACGTAATTTTAATGTTAGAGTGAAGGAACACATTAGATGTCTCAATAACAATAACATTTCTGAATTCGCGAACCATCTTTTGGAAACAGGCCACACGTTTAAAAAGGAAGACAGTATATCGAGATTCAACATACTTATAAATAATAGGGGCCTTAGATTAGGTAAATTAGAAATACGAGAAATAAAAAAATGCTTTAACACTAAAGCCAATATAATTAACAACCAGATAAATTTTATGTATAGCGCGTTACTTGACATATTCCCCATTTCGGCATCAACTTCTTAATTACCCCCACCATAGCTGTGGCCATGCCCCCATTCAAAAATTGATTTGTTTGCTAGAATAGATAATGGATAGTTTGTTTGTGCCCGTCCTTTTTTCTTTTTTTTTTAGAGATGCGAACACGGAATTCGTGTCACATCAATATTCTTACTATTTTCAAATTAAGCTAAACGCTTGTGCTATGAAAATAGGCCTAACTTGCTTGTCTGCAGTGAGATTCGAACCTGCAACCTTTGGATCACGAGGCGAGAGTTCTAACCACAAGACCAACAAGCTACTCATGAAGATACGGTGGTATCGAAGCCGGTAGACGTAGAGTTACTAGTTAAGTGGTTAATACAAAGTTGTTTAATTAAAATTAATAATAAATTTTTACGTATCGTGGCTGCAGGAGAAATTAATTAAAACTATGGGATTTTATACAGGATTTACTGATTATTGAATAATTGATTAATCAATCGTACAAAGTACACACTCGTAACTAGACACTTTATAATCGCTTTAACACTTTATTCACTTACTATTCACTAGAATATTCCATCCAATTTCCGCACTTATTCATTTCGCTACGAACTTTCCAGAATATCATTGTCAAATTACCGCTCGCCTGGCACCACTGGCCTCTCGCAACTTGCTGCTGCCGCTCGTTTGGCCAGCCTGGCCCGCAGCTCGAGACTGCCTTCGCTTTGTTATCGCCTGTCAAACGCGCGCGGCCAAAAACAACTCACTCCTTAGTCCCGTGTGCCGTATTTATATTGGCTAATGCTGTTATCTAGACGTTTACAGTATTTACTCGCAAGTTCTCGTAACTTCCAGATGTTCCTGGAAAGTTGCAGACGTCTCTCGAAGGTTGGAGGTAATTCTAGACCCTTCGGTAGTATTGTGCCAACTTCAAAAAACTCTCACTTGACAGGAGTGCGTGATTCTTTTTAGCCCTGTTACAATATCTCCTTTCTCTTAATCCCTTATTCTATTATTTTTCTACTCTATTTCAAAGTCAGTGTTTGTCTTCCTCCGGTCTTGTCCGCTGGTGAACCCACTTGGTATTCTATCGTGTGGTATTTTGTCCAAAATGTGTAACGCTGACTGCCTTCAATCCTATGTTTTGAACTTCCCATTGAGGTGGTTGATTACTCAGGCAGTTGCACAATCGTGATGTTAAAATAGGATTTTACAAAATGAATTTTCCGTGGTTAACCTTTGAGAGCTGGGGTCCGTGGCGTTTATCTTGTCTGCCCTCAAAACTCCGATAAAGAATATCACTTGTTCTCCGAGAGTTCTATTAGCTTTCAATTTACAATTCAAATTGCCTTCTGTTAACCCCGCTTGAGATGGTGATCGAAAGTTTTCGCATAAAATTCTCGGTGTTTCATACGCCAGTGATACTATTTTCAGATATTATTTTTTGTGAACAAGATTGTGAATATGTCAAATTTATGTGGTTTCGATTCTAAATTTATTTCATACTAGCGGTCCGTACCCATGTTACAGAATTAAATAAAGAATTAGTCTGTGGGGAGAGAGGTAACATTGTTTTCCAGTCTCAAAATTTATAATAACAGGAGGTGGATGAGATGTACGAGAGAGTGGTGTGGAGTGACTATATTTTATTCAGATGTAAAATGCAACTGAGAAAATTTTGGTTCAGATCTGTCCAAAGAAATACTGGTAATTAACAAAACATTAATTACTTACTTACTAACCATCACGCCGTTTCCCCGTGGGGGTAGGCAGATAGGATTATCATATTCTTCTTTCCTGACATACAACTCTCGCCTCATCCACATTCAAAAGTCTTCGCTTGCAAGCTCGACGGTTGTTGAGGCTTCTAACAGGACCATTCCTATATCTGGTTAATCTGGTCATGCCACGTCTTCCGCGATCGCTCTCTCTTTCTGGCATCGTCAACACTTGCGTTATTTATTTTCTTACCATTCTTTCCTCATTTATTCGCTTAACATGCCCAAACCATCTGAGCGACCCTGTTTTAATTCTATGAATTATGCTAAATCAGCTTTACGTTCATTCCTAATATCTTCATTCTTTACACACATACTACGTCTAAGAAATCCCATCTCCACTGCATTCAGTCTAATTTCATTTCTCTTCTGCCAGCTTCACTTACATACATCAGTGTCTAAAAATAAAAGAGACTCTCCCGCTTCCCATGGCCACTTCAATCATTCCTCCCGTAATACCAACCATCTACTACTACTACTACTACGACTATACACACCATATACAAACATTAAATTCGTAACTTGAAATTAGTATTTTAAATTAAATAAAAAATATAAATACGTGTGAGAGAAATTGGGAGAAAGATGGAACTGCAATGCTCACTTAGGTCTCAATTTTGGTAGGTAAAACTAAGCTTTCGAAATAAACTGTCCATGATCTATGTGAGACGCCTTCTCAATTTTTTTAAATCAGAGAAATTGATAACCTGGTAATGACTTGAAAGGTAAAAGGTCAGAGATTAAGAGACCTACTCCAATTCGATGAACTGACCAGATCATTGAAGCTACTGGCTATTGGAACTGTGAACTGTGAACAGAGAAATGTGGAGGAAAATATTCAAGCAGACAATAACTAGGAGATCACCATCAGAAAATCGACAAGAAAATAAATAGTTATATAAATACCCTGCCATTAATAATTGTTCAAATTACTTGTTTTTACCATTGTTATAAAAATGAATATTCCTGTTTCAAGTCTCTTTTAAATTGTCCTTCATCTGTTATATTACACTGATTATCGCAGAACTTAAACGTACAATACTTGAACCACTTTCCATTAATTGCGCACATGAAATAACAATACCACTGGTCTTGTAAACTGAACACAACACAAACAGGCTAGACTGAATATTGGTGTAACCACAATGGTAACAAAGCCAACTTCCCCGGCAACAGCAACGCTAACACAATACGAGCGATGCAGTCTGAATTCGAGGAGCTATCGCATTACACAGTTGAGCTGGTTTAGACAATAAAAACTTTCAATTACAAGTGTAGAGGATTATTGTGTATGGAAATCATAAATTTAAAGGGTTGAAGGCGTGCTGTGAAATGTCAAAAGATATAAGTAGCCATGTCGCTGTTTTGGTGCTATGAGTTTGTAAGTATTGCAAGCAGTAAAGCATACAGATATGCTACGGTCACGTTGAATGAATATGTAAGGAGAGGATGGTTAAGAATGTAATGTATTCCCGCCAGGGAATACAGTGGTTGAATACAGGTAGAGTAAAACGTGGATCGGTGTTTAACTCTTAGTTTATCTCCAATAGAATTTGCCGACTGAGCGTAACTATGATCCTGACTAGAGTATGCGGGAACCGGGAAGTAAAAAAGAGCGTGCGCCCGCGTGTTCCCGTTTTTATGTGCTCGCGTCCCCCACCATCTCCGCGCCCAAAAACACCACACTTTGAGTCATGTCATCAACATGGCAGGGAATGAATGGAGACCCACCGAAAGCTCCAATATCGGTTCTACTCTTTCGTCGCCAGGTTGACATTTTTTCCTCTAAAGGCCATCTCCGAGTCAAGTCGTGTAAAAGACGACCCAGCAAGGAGAGCCTAACAAAACCACATTCACTGTCCCATTCTCACCAAACGCTAGTAAATCATATTGAAAAGTGATATATGAAAATAATGGATAGCAAAGAAAATAGTGAAGTAGCCATATAAAGAGACGAAAGAAATTCATAAAAATTACAATAAATAAGATAAAATAAAGAAAAGAAAAAAAGCGGCGTATAGGAATGGGGTGGGAAGGGGACGGAGAAGGAACTATGGGCAATGTGACACACTCCCTATAAGGGAAGGACAAAACAGAAACACACAAAAGGCAGAGTTCAGTTCCTAGCACCATCCACAGTCTTAAGAGAAATTAACCACGAAGCAGCTCCCAGCGCAACACCCACGTCCTGATAAACTCCCGGAAGAGTCCAAAATTCCTACCATTCTTCACCGTTTCGTACGGACCTATGCTTCACCCCTTCTAGTCCTTCAACAATCGCCTCTCTCACGTCTCTCATAATTACACATTGCTATCAACATGGCAACAGAAACACTGAAACATGGGACTAGAAATCCAATATTTCAGTGTGGTAGAAAGCTTGAAAATTGACAAGAAATTATGTGTGAATATGTATGATGGTGGGTGATGATGAAGCACTGTTCTGTGGTTTGCGTAGAAACAAGTTTTTTATAATGTTTAGTATACATACATTTGAAGCAAAATTGGCTATGAAAAATTGTGCAAAACACATGCGTAGCTTTGTTTTATAATCTTTGGCAAAGGTGGTACACCAATGAGGAGAGTACCTAAGGTAGAAGTCTAAGTGTGTCATGAGAAATCTAGAGAAATAGATGATTTAGGTCACCAGTGAAGAGAGTGAGAAAGAACTCTGACTTTTTATTGAGAAATCTTAAAAAATACCAGATTCATATCAGACATACTCTTCAAGGCAAAATTGCGAGTGATTTGCAACTACTTCCAGCTGCTCCAAAGAAAATAGTTTTCCCCAGTACTGTTTGAACTGGAGTACAAAAAGTTTATAGTGAAAAAACTTTAAATGACTGCAGATTATGTAATACAATATGTTCTAATGTATACATGTATTAGCCCATACAACACACGTGTGGTTCTTAATAAACAGGGAAAATAAAAAAATAAATACAATCGCTTATATTTGTGAAACATCACAAAAAATGAGTCGAAGAAAGAACTTTATCAAGGAAAGAAAGTTTATTAGTCTCTTTCAAAAAGTTATCAATGTCACGGCTACAGATAGCTCTCTAATTGCGTGCTCTCATGCTGGCTGTCTCAATGTGCGTCCCTTTTGAATCTTTTTCCCTCTCTATCTCGCATCTCTTTCATATACTCCGACAGACATCCATCTAGATAAATTACAAAATACTCATAATAGATACAAAATATACATAATTAGACATGCATAAGAAGACGAAGATGCGGTAGACCACCGAGTATCTCTGTTTGTAAAAAAAAATAGTGCATGTATTCATGTATGCGTACACGTATATAATTCATACTTACAGAAATGAAACCTCGAATATTTAAAATAACTGGAGCTAAGAAAAGCATTCTTAAATTAATGTTTTGCGTTTAAGATAAGCACTGATCTTAATACAGTTTATTTTTGATGGGCTAGCGAGAATCGATGGTGGTTATGTCGTCCGACGTACGAATCTTTCTGCAACGTGTAACTTGGTTTTTAAGCCGTAAATTCGAATGAAATTATATTTAGATATTACTGGTTTATTTATTTAATGGTCTCGCATTTTCGCTACATGTTGCTTCCCGCTACACGCTAGTTCGCTTTAAACACAATGCGCTCGCTGCGAAAGAAATTTTGCCTTCAATGAGCCTAAAGAAGATAACGACAAAAGGCGACAAAAAAAATATATAAAACGCGATCCAACTGCGTGTTACAAGTGCGTAATTTCAAGCATATTTTAATTAACTTTATTATTCATTTTTCGCAGCAATTTTCACAACCGATAATGAAAACAAGTTGAGCGGAATTGAATATTTTTATTTTATTTTATCATTTCTAGAATATCGGGCCATGGCTATTTTAGCCGTGAGTTTCCACTAGATACGATAAAATATATATTTTTTCTTTCACTTTCTGCGTCCATTGACATCCACCCTGTTCGGTCAATATATTAATTAATTCCAACATTTGGAGCGCTGCCCACGCAAAAATAACACGAAAATTCGATACAATACGCGTCATTGTTATGAGTGTTGTGACAGAAAACATTTTCAGTCATGTTTTGACAGGCGTATTTGTAAAAGAATAATCGTAATTCTATATTCTGAAGGCTTTTTAAACAGCTTTTTTCGATGTCCATTAACTACAGAATTTTGACAGTTATTTATTTGAGTAATTCCGATGTTTACGATAGATTTTACGGATTAAAAGGAAAATACGAAAAATTCTATACAACTCTTTTGTGTTTGGTATTTTCGTGTTTATTCTAAGAGTACCAGAAATATGGTGTGATTTTTATTTACTGATAAGCAGACAAAATTAATATAAATTCATAAAAAATATTTTTGTGGTGGTACGTAGGTTGTACAGTATTTTAAAGCAAAAATATAGTCATTAACAAACAAAACGCAGTTGATAATGAAAATCATTATATTTATGGAACGAAATAAGAAAATGAACAAAGTATTGTAACGAAATGACAAAAGAAATGGCAACATACAGAATCGCTTGTAATGTGTCAATGGCGACATTAACATAGAAGCCTCTAGCACAGTCTACCACACTCATGTATCATCTACGAAATTCGGGAAACGTCTACAAATGCTTGAAACAACCTAGAACCGACGGAAACCTTCTAGAAATTAAAAGGATGTTCTCGAGAGTTCGAAAAAACAGCGTTTGGGTGGAAATAGCGCGACTACGCCGCGGCGCGAGAGTCTTGTTTTGGAATTTCTATCGGTGCGAAGTAAGCTGCAAAACGACGGCCGGAGTGGCCAGTCAGAACGACAGATATCGAGCGAAATAATCAAGTGGAGTATATAACTGGTGATTTAAAGAATGTGCAATATTTTGAACGGAATATGTGTGAACAAAATGAATGAAAAACTGATAAATAAAATGTTACCCAGTGATAAAAAAGTGTACATAGACGAGTGAAATAGTATGATTTAAAGAAAAGCGTCAAGTTCAATTCGTGTTAAGTGAATTTATATCTTGAATAATTAATTAAACATTAATTAATAAATCTCTTATTAATTTCCAGTGTTTTCATTTGTCTCCCGCAGCACGACCCGTGACATTATTGTATCCTTGAAAGTATTGAATGATGAAAATATGAATGTATTGAAAGTTGGAATCCTTCTGTTAAAATCTAACTAGTGCGACCTTTATTAGCATGAAAAAGATATCCTGCACTCAACCTTGGATTACGAAAGCGAAGGGTAGAAGCTATGTGTTTTCGATATTATTTTATGAGATGGAAGCATGAACGCTTACAGGAGAATTGATAAGATGTGCATCTACAGAAGAATACTCAATGTAAGCTGGATGGACAGTGAACGATGTCGGACGGAATTGCGAACACACGCGGGTCGGAGTTAAGAAAGAAATGAAGAACTTGATACGTACACAGCTGAAAATTGTGCTTACAGATGTCTTCCTAGTTCTTGGGTGCAGAGCTTCGAGTGGATATCGAGTGATAATCCAATCTTCAATTCTCCCGGCTTCGTCGAATTCGGAACAGATCGATCCGTCTATTCCGAAAGGCTAAAAACTTGAACTCATCGGGTACGTCGGATACCGTCATCACACGAAAAGAAATGTCAATTCTCAATAGAAAAGACTCCGGTACACTTCGCCTTCCAACTGTCAACTGGCCGGATTTAAATCTGGCTAGCAATTGGCGTAGAACATGTCGGATGTCAGTTTCGACCAATCACTTTATCACTTCGCGGCAGACGGTCACGAAACAGACAGAGTTGTAGTACGGATGAATAAAGAAAAATAAGTAATTACAACTATAAAAATCCTTAAATCCTTATATAATAATGAGACATCCAGGAAAATACGAGATCTTGCATCTCATAATGCAGGGAAAAAAGATTGCCGGAAGTTGGGAAGAAGGAAAACGAATAAGATTCGACCATATCAAGGCTGTAAAATCTTAGACAGTAGTTTGACCACTCGGGCCGCATTAAATAAAGTAATAATAGCCAACGTCTGTTGAACCGATACGGAACAAGAAGAAAAAAATTGGGTGGTATTTTTCTTCTTCTTGTTATACGAGTTTTCGCTTAACTCTATAGCGATAGTTGTATCTTATTGTCACGACATGGGAGAAGCAGAAGGAATTGCAAGTAATCGAGGATTGTCCAGAACTCTACACTTTTTACAATAAATCAGAAATCACCAGAAATATGGAGATCATTCTCGACTTTTCGCCCGTTACCACATTATAAGGGATAACCCGTTATGCAAATAGTTATCGTTTTGAGATCCGTAACAAAACCATAGAAAGGTGAACCCGTTCAAATTGACCAGAGATAAGCGATACACATAATGAAGAGAGTGTGGTACTTTTCTAGTAAGAAACGTTTACCAATATATCAGAGACAAGTTATTTAGGAATGACAAGGAGTACGAATAACAAAATTGGTATTCACGCCAATGGAGCTTCGGTCAAATTCGTGTCCAGTGATATTAGTTAATTAATAAAGCTTTAATTAAAGTATTTCATTTGCCTCCTACGGCCACTATCTCGTAATAATATGTTCAGGATATTATGCCTTTTGGCGTGTGGCTGACGTCCCCCAATGGTGGTTACGCACTGTTCTGGCAGGTGTGTTCAGGTTGTGTCCCGATCACCACGTTTATTCAGCGGGTCACCCACTAAAATTTGTCATTGCGTTGGAATATATCATATCATTTTTAGAAAATATATTGTTATATTTTCCTTGTTGTATTTTATTTTCACATTTACCGTCAACGGGATCGATACAAGAAACCTCTTTTAATAACTTTTTTAATATAAAGCACTCTGATAACGCCGACAATCGATCCGGTACCTCTTATAAGCTAAGCCAATGCTCTAACACTTTACTTACTCCCTCAGTAGACCAATGACAAAATTAATGGTGCTGTTTTGACACTTACAAATTAATCACCGTTTTATTTATTCAAGAAAGTTACTGGACACGAATTTGGACCTCAGTAAACATTGCATTGTGTCTATGGCAACTGTTCAAAGACACGGTGACGGGTACTGAGGCGTGACGTCATTCGTTCTGACCGGTGTTTCAGTTAAAATGGCGGATTTTATACTTTTTTTTTTATTGATCTCAATGTGTACATTAAAACTGTATCATTTTTTATCTTTTCGAATCCTTTCAAAATACTTTTTCCTCTAAAATCACTTATTCTTTAATTCTTTAATACTGTCATCATGCCTATATGAATAACCACATAGAAGATGTGGTGCTTCCGATGCATGAGAAGGATCCATTGGTCTGAGCATATCCGAAGCGATGAGGTGTTGAGCAGGGTGGACGAAAAGAGCTCTTGAACAGAGTCACCCAACAACGAGCGAATTGGATAGGCCATAATATAAGGCACCCACGCCTGCTTTCTACCATCGTCAAGGGTAATATTGAAGGCAATAATCGTAGAGGCCCCCCGAGATAGTTACATAGATAAGGTTATCGGAGATGTGCACTGTAGCACCTACCAAGAAATGAAGAAGCTGGCAGATGACTCAGAAGTGGAGAGTCGAGTGATTGGTGCAGACCGATTCTAGGATTGATACCCAAAAAAAATTGCACACTTTAATTCGCTGCACTTATGTCTGTCGCAAGGTCGTTTCTTACGCACTTAAGAACCAACTCTACCGTTTGTCTGTGGTCAATTCGCCCTTTCTATGATCGCGCGACGCTTGTCAAAATAACACTGCGCAACACAATACCCCCGTATTTATTAGAGACCCATGTATTCGTTTTGCGAAGCTGATAGATCATGCCAAACATTTTTAATAATTTCCACTTTAGTGAAAAAGTGTAGGGTGCTGTTACATCCTTGATTACGTGCAATTCTTTCTGATTCTACCATCTCGTGACAATATTGTACACAATATTATATTTTTATGTATACCTAAAAATTCTTTGAATCAAATTTTAATATTTATTTTTCGAATACTTACTCTCTTTACTTCCTTTCTTTTAACTCGTGGCGTCTGCTTGCTTGCCGGCTTGCCGGGTGAAAAAACTTTGGATCAACTTTTAATCCTTTTCCCGTGATCCAATCTAGTTGAAACTTGGCAAGTAGACTCGTGGCGACGATCAAGAAGATCTATCAAATTTTCGTTAAAAAAAATTAATAATTATAGTATAATTTCGATTTTTTTTAATTTTATTGGTTTTTTCAAATTAGAATCATTAGAAAAGTTTGATTTCTATCATAGCGGCCCGATAACGTCGCGGAATATTTTCTAAATTTGAATTACTTCTTAATTAATTAGTTCTTATAAATTTTTTGAGGCTAAGCTCCTTACACAGAGTACGGAGCCAATTGCTGGATCACTTGCGCCAAACTTCTTTGTCTAAAATTAGTCGAAATATACGGTTAAATTTTTTTATTTCAAAAGCGTCTAGTGTACGCTCGTTCCTCTTAGTCAATACCCATGTTTTAGCTGCGTTAGTGAGCACTGGTCTGACGAGCATTTTGTACAATATTATTTAAATGAAGACGAATTATAAAAGTCTCACAGAGACGAAGCTATTTTATAAATACATGCAAGTAAGTTTTACCCATGGATTTATGACCTGTATTTGGTGGCAGTGAGCAATAGAATGCAACTTTCAGCAATTCCACTGTCTATTTTAATTTGTCTGAGCAGCATCCTGGATATTATCTCATTTCAGAAGCAGAGATAACACCGATTCGTTCTAATTTTGGACTTTTGGATCCGTTTTGTGGTGTTTGTTATTCTGCGACTTTAGCGAAAGATGGAGGACAATTATCATGGACTATAATAACTGACTGGAGAACATTTTTACGTCTCATCGGCAGATTATAACGAACTCTTTTCGAATTTTTAGAACTTCTAGGATGGAGAAGTCACTGCTGTTATACTACTACTACCTCAACTACTATTAACAAAATTGTAATGGTTTCATGTTTTCCAGACGCTTCCAGTTCCTGCGGAGGCTCCGCGAGCGCCCCCGCTTCGGGGAGGCGCACCACCGCAGGGTGCCCACCCCGCTGAGGGGCGCAGGCCGGCGCGGGGGCGGGCGCGGCGCGGCCGAGCGCAAGGCCAGCGAGAAGAGCGCGCTGGACGTGGATGGCGCCGTGGACGATCCTGGTATGACGAGGCCACCATTGTGCTCTTGGGGATGATGCTAATAATAAGTCCGTTCTGCTACCCATCCATTGACTGCTTTGACTCTCTCCTGTTCTCGCGGGATGACCAAAACTTTAAACTCGTAGCGCAATGGGTATGACACTGGCTTCCACACTGAGGGTTCCGGGTCCAAGCCTGGGTATTATGTGATGTATTTGGCTTCTGTAATTGGGCCTCCTGGCCTGTTGAAGCGTAAAAATAAAAAAATAAAAAAATGAGAGTTAATGAGTTAAAACTCCTGAATGATGCCTTTCCTCTTCTTTCCATTGCCTTTTAATCATGAATCATATCGACGATCCGCACAGACCGACATCCGTTAGTAGATACACAACACACTACATCAAGACACACATACCCTGCTTTCGGCACTGCAATCCAGTACTTAACCTAACACAAACTTGGACACACCCTGACTTCGGTACGGTATTGCAAGGCAATACTTAACCTAAACTTCAAAACACACCCATCACATCAGCCCTGATGATGGACCCTGCAATGGGATCCGATACGTCGGCTAGAGAGGTCACACGTACACGGCAGAACACCCCAGAAAACCATAAACAGAAGATTCTGAACGACCGTGAAAACTTAAGGACATTTTTGGAACCAATATAGTTCGCGCAAAAGTGATGTTATGTGCGAGAATTTTGATGCTCCATATACAGGGTTATTTGTAAAACATTAATAACCTTGCAGGGCTATATTCCTGCCTTAATTATGAGTCGAACATGTTCAAGCTATTATGACCCATTATCAACAGTTGAGGAGATATGCGACATCAAAGTTTGCATTTTTTTTTCAATATTTCTGACTTATTTTTTGCAAAACGTTGGACTATCATTACAGTAACTCATATCGATTACAAAAAATTCATTCGTTTCAATACAAGTTAAATAAAATAATAAAAACCCCGAAAATTTTCAATTGGAATTCGAAGGTTTTAATTTTTTATTTGATTTGTACTAAAGGGAATGAATTTTTTATATTCGATATAAGTTACTGTAATGATAGTCCAACGTTTTACAAAAAATAAGTCAGAAATATTGAAAAAAAAAATGCAAACTTTGATGTCGCATGTCTTCTTAACTATAGCTTGAACATTTTCAACTCATAATCAAGACAGGAATACAGTCCTGCGAGGTTATTAATGTTTTACAAATAACCCTGTATATCCATAATAATTGTGATTTCGGCGTCATAATTCAATCACTTTTGCGATTGTGCGTGAACGCGCGGTTGTTATCTCAATTATATTCGGTGCGACAGTTCATCGAGTGCCAATTTGCATTTAATTCTAATTATGCTGGCAACCCGGCCCGTTACACAATTCGCTACACGCGGCGGCTTGGTACGGAAAATCCTAATTAATACTGAAGCGTATTTCCACCACCGAACTAATGATGACTGGCGCAAAATAACGGAGGAGCTTTCTATCGCACTGCGTCGAATACCGATTCGGTTGTTCCGAAAATAGAGAACGAATACATTCAAAACTATTCAGTTTTCAAATAAATTTTTAATTAATTAAATGAATAATATACACGTGTGATGCGGATCATTATAGGAGTGGAGAAAAACGCAAACCAATTACGAAATAATCATAAATTTGAGGGCGTATTGAAAAGTAAGGTCTCCAACGATGCCATTTACGAACGCGAGTTGCTAGGTGGAATTTGACTACAGCGCTGCATTCCTTGGTTCTTCCACCACAGTGTAGAATCAGCAGCGAGACCTTGGAACGCTCTGTCGTTGCGTAGCAGTCGTTTTGGATGGAGCTCCCGCTTAGCTTGCTCGCCAGGTGCGAACTGCGCTCAGTCATTTGATTTTTGAATGCAAAAAAGGTTTCTCCGATAGACATTCATCGCCAGTTAGTGGAAGTGTACGATGAGAAGTGTATGGACATAAAAAACCTGCGAAAGTGGTGTCCAAGCCCTTCAAGAGATAAGGGAAGGTCTTAATGAAGAGTCTGACTACTTTTCCGTGCAGAATATTATGTCGGAGGTCCTTGGTTACTACAAAGTGTCCGCTAGGTGGGTCCCTAAGCAGCTCACCGATGAACGACCACCCAACTCAATGAATTGGCTGGGATATCATCGACCACCCTCCTTACAGTCGGACGTTGCCTCCAGCGACTACCAATTGTTTCCCACTCTCTAAAAACACCTTGGAGGACAGAAATTCAAGTCAGACGAGGAAGTGCAAGAAGCAGTCGTCAGTTAGCTTCGCGACGCGGCAGGAGAGTGGTACGACGCCGGCTTTAAAAAACTGGTTACCAGAATGCAAAAAGTAATTGATCATCAAGGAAACTTAGAAAAATAGCTAAATGTACAACCTTTCCCACGATGTACGCAAAGTTGTGAATAAATTTGATTTTCTATAAAATAAAATAGGAGACCTTACTTTTCAATACGCTCTCGTAGTTTCATTGATTAGGTTTATTATACAAAAGTACTCTCACCAAGTCATCACTTATATAATCTCCTGTCCAATTACTTCTTAAATCACTATAAGGTACGCAGCACTAGATTAAAATTAAAGAAATGCACACGTGACACGACACTCAGGCGGTACCCTGAACCGTGACCCGCGTCACGGGGAGGGTTTAAACGGGAAGACCAGAGGTTCGCTGTCTGGGCTAGGCATTCACGATGACCACCAGTGGGGAAATGCTGACCACATTATGGCTTATCACCTTGCCCTTTTCCAAATGCACCAGACGGGAGGAGCATAAGCGAGTCGGATTTCTTCAGCAGGAGAACCCTCTGGCTGCTTTAGAGAGGTAGACCCGTAGAAATCTGGAATGGTACTGCATGACCATTCCAGATTTCTACGGATTCGTCGTTCCTTTTATACCCTTCGACGATGCATCGTAACAGCAGGTCCATCTTAATTTATGATTCAACCGCATTAATTTAATGCCGCTGTATTATTATACCGTAATAAGAATAAAAAATATACATAAGAACTCTTATTAAAGTTGTCTGCATATTTGGAAATCCGGAAAACCCTTTCAAAGACATGGAACAGACCAACATCCAAAGTGAAATTGTTAACAACAGCCATAACCATTAGCAGGTTCGTCTTATATATATGAAAATAAACATCCTAAACATAGAAACCAATGCTTCGCATTATTATATGATTATTTTATATACCGCGCAACAATCAATAAATATGTGTAATCAAATATACATTAATTCTATTCTAAACTATTGTAGCCAAGCATATCTTTGAGAAACTCATTTGGATAGAGCCAATGTCTTTACCCTCTCATGTAGAGATATCTCAGAATCTTCTGTTGGACTTTTTCCTCTATAAAAGAGTACTAAAACTCATGTGATAGCCAAATTATCGAGTCACTCTCGAGTCTACTTCGCACCAAGAAGTTGTAAATTGTTCTCACTAAACGGGTATTTTCGAAAATTCTGACAGTACGCAGTAATTTCTAAAATTCTCTATGCATTACCACTATTAGCAAGCATGCCATTAAAATATTTAAGCTTTTTTAATCCAAGTACGTGATATTGAACAAACTTAAATTTTAGATTGAGGATAATACGATGCTATATGTTCCCTGTAGAATAGAATCATGGACACTCGCTGAAACAATGCTATAATCTAAAAATAATCTAATTTAAAGGATCACAAATTATAAAATAATGATCCGAATGTAAAAGGAAAAATAGATCCTTAAAATACTAAAAAGCTAGAGGTAAAAAACAGGGGAGTACCATTGAGTGAGTGTTTTTTCATTATTAAAAATAAAGTAGAGATATCTTATATGGGAAAGCTATTTACATATATGGGAAAGTATCTATGTTAGTCTTTTTTGGGCGTTTACATGGCTTACAACGCGTCATTGGCTGGCTTGTTGAGTGATTATTTTAGACAATGTAACGTCAATCGATTTCACCCATAATCGACCACACTTCTGCAACCTTATATGTATGGTATTTATACATTTTGCTTACTTCATTCAATACAACTACACTATCATCATCAAACAGTGTTTTATCAGCTTGATACAATAAATACATACATATATGAAACAGATTCCCATCTATCAAACGAAAGAAACTGAAAAGTACGTCCTAGCAGAGAACTTACAACATGATATAATATTAAAATTGGACATTATTTTCCAAACAACCTAAAACAAAAGTTTCACTGGCTTTTTTAAAACTCGCTCTGCCTTTGTAAAGCGAGTTTCACCCGCAAAAACTATTACTCATTTTTTAAATTCCGCCGTGACTTGGCGTAATGTTAAAAGTGCAAACGAAAATTGTGTTACTGAAGTAGAAAATTCATTTAAAATTCTTTATTTTCAAACTAACGCCGCGGTATTCAACACGAACAAAGGCTACCGCCAAAAACATTTTCAAATGCGGCTCTTCAGAATATTGAAGTTTTTTTGGATACACATTGCGAAACGAGGTCACGTGGAGTTTTTATCGATTGACTTAGCGTTAACATTGTAGAGATTATTCACGATGATTGCTCGTTCCAGCCCCGGAAAAAAGAGACTGATCAATGTCTAGACGACTCTCAAATCTCTTCCCGGATCCCGGCTGGAACCCACCGATTCTATTATCGTTCGAAATAAGAAATAAAACACGAAATGAAATTATAACTTGAGCGACCAAAGGGAAAATCCTTCAAAAACAGCGAACAAAAGGAATAAATATTAAAAAACCATCACGAAGCTACGTTTTACTGATTCGAAAAATGCTTAAATGACCAACTGATTCGAATATTAACTAAAAAAGCTGCCCTTTTTCTGAAAACCTTCCCTTGTATCACTTCTTGATATTTATTTTTGCAAAACAAAATTCAAATTTCACGAGTGTTCCAAACATTACTCCATTCAAAATTTTCAATATTTAAACTATAATTGTTGAGTTCTTACTCGCATAAATAATAAAGAAAACATCCCAATTTAAATAGAGATGACAGTTACAAACTATCAAGAATTTGGCACCCTGTTCTTACGACTTTGATTCAACCTTTGTGAGACGTCTCAGAAATGCCCATCGACAGTACATATTGCACCACAGGCGATCTCTATCGTAGAAGAAGTGAACACTCCACAACAAAGTGCATATAATTTACGCCCCCGGAAGCAAGAATCAGTCCGCCCTGTGCCTTCGCCGGTACAGGTCGTCCTCCTAATGACGTCGAATATGAATTCAACGAACCGTCGAGAATCGCTTCTCGGAAAAATGTCCGTAACCATTTACAGTTAAAAATGTCAAACGACAGTAATACCACCATATCTCCTCCTTCCTCACTCAATTCTTGTTACACTTTTTCTGTCCACTATTTCGTCTGCTCGAGCATCCGTTGGCACATAGTGGACCCACAAAACTAGCAACAAAGAAGCCTTAGAAGGCGTAGGGAGAAGACGTTTGTACTGTACTGGACACAATGTCGATCGTGACGATTATGATGAGTAGGATTATAATTGTACTTAAATTTTTTAATATTTTGTTCATCCTGCAGGACCTTTCGTGTATCATGAATCGTTTTCCGTTTCCTTTCATCCCATCTTCCGACTTTACATAAAACCCATTCAAGAAGAGATGAATGAAAATCCAGGATAATGGCTAAAGCCCCTTGAAGCGGAGACTGAATGGACTCTTGTGTAACTGACTTTATTTAATTTTCCCAATTTAACCGAGCTTTGGGGCCATTTTTTAACAACATTAATTCTGTTTCAGGAAAACTTTCTTTTCAGGAATTTTCATCATAAGTCGCTTGTGCTTTCAGCTTCCATATCATCCTCAGACCTATACCTATTCTCACCCAACTTTTTAATTGTATTCTCACGTTTAATAAAAATTGATTTATTTTTTAAAAAATAAACATATCTTAATAAAAAATGATGTGTGCAAAAGTGCGGTATCGTAATTTAAATTAAATAATATTAATAAATCTAATACATTAAAAAAATCTGAATACCTGTGCGTCGATACCACTTTTTTTAAAACGGGAGTGTGCGTCGATCCATAAAAATGAAATTAAAAAAATGTGGTTGTGTCCAGAGGAGCTGACGAATGGCGCGACCGACGGCCCCCGAGGAGTGCCGGACCCCTACTACCCCATCTACCTGCCCATCGACCAGGAGTTCAAGGCCAAGTACGTGTTCCACCACAAGCGCGGCAGGACCTTCCAGGAGCGGCTGTACGTGTTCCTGGAGCACCCTTGCGGGTGGGTGTGCTTCGTCTATCATACGAGTGTGTGAGTGGATTTTCCATCCATATAATTGGCTGCTTCCTTTTTCCATGGCAAGAGAACATATTTTTGCAATGCATTTTCAGAGAATTTAGACTTTTCGCCAAGGCATACTTTTTACGATTTGTTTTTTTTTATGGGTAACATCTTTCCTC
>JADDOH010000358.1:0-203533 GCA_016648135.1 Agrypnia vestita | reverse complement strand
TTGTTGACAAAATCACCAATAACCTACCTGTGCAATACATTGACACGGCAAATCTGGCTTATTTAAAAAATGTTAAACTCGCTGACACGGATTGGAATATACCGAAGCCGATCGATTTAGTTTTAGGTGCAGAATTATTCCCGTATCTTATATTAGGTGGTCGAATAAACGCACCCTCTCCCGCTCCGCCGTTGTTAGAAACGACTTTAGGCTACATCATAATGGGCGAGATGTCTATGGAAAATCCCAAAAAGGAAGAGTCTACTTTAACTCTTCTATCTCTAAATGATGGTGATTTACAGACTTCTCTGCAAAGTTTTTGGCATCTAGAAGAGATTCCAACTAGGCAGTTCCTGAGCCCCGAGGAGACGACCTGCGAAAGGTTATACAGCGCATCTGTAAATAGAGATGAGGCTGGACGTTACTCGGTCGCATTACCTTTTCGTGGAGATTCAAAGGAATTAGGTAATTCACGAAATACTGCGTATCGCCGACTTATCGCTCTAGAGAGGAAATTTAAACAAGAGCCAAAACTTCGTGAAAATTATAATAACGTAGTAAACGAATACATTGAAAAGGAGTATTTAACTGAGATTACCGCAATCGATGTCTCAAACCAGGGTTATTACATACCGCATCATGCCGTCACACGCCCAGATAAGCCAATGCCGCGAATTGTACTCGACGCAAGTTCAAAAACCCATACTGGGAAATCGTTGAATGATGTATTATATGCTGGGCCTAACTTACAAGCAAACCTTTTCTCTCTTTTACTTGAGTTCCGGTTATTTCCTGTAGCTATGACCGCGGACATAAAGCAGATGTATTTACAAATTGGTACATTTCAAAATGATCGTAAATATTTAAAGATATTATTTCGTTTTAGCGACTATAGCAACTAGACGATCAGAGTATTTCAATTCAACCGCCTTCCATTTGGCCTCAAACCTAGTCCGTATTTAGCTTTGCGTACTATTCGTCAGCTAGCATCAGACATGCGCTTTCAGTACCCTGATGCCGCTGCAGTCGCCGAGTCTAAACTTTACATGGATGACTTGGTGCATTCAATGCCTGACGACGAATCGGCCATCCGCACCTCTCGAGAGTTAATCTCGTTATTCAAATCAGGATCCTTTGAATTAATTAAATGGTCGAGTAATTCTTTGGCATTACTCAATGACCTCCCGCAGTCTCATCGAAGTTCAGTGGATTTCACAAATGAGAACAACAGTACTAAAGTTCTAGGTTTATCTTGGGAACCTGCTGAGGACAATTTCTTCTTAACAACTCTGCAGGTCCAAGAGACATGTACAAAGCGAAGCATACTTTCATTAGTGGCTCGTTTGTTTGATGTTCTAGGCATCGTGGCCCCAGTAATCCTGTATGCCAAATTGCTCATTAAGGAGCTCTGGTTGTGCGATATTGGTTGGGATGATGTACCTCCTGAGAGCATCATTCAACGCTTCACTGCACTTACGAGTGAATTTCACTTGCTCTCGACTTTGAGAATTCCGCGCCATATTGGTGTTCTAAAGGACAGTACAGTTTGCATCGTCGCCTTCTGCGATGCGAGTATGAAAGGTTATGGTTGTGTCATTTACTTGCACTCCACAGATTTAACCGGGAACGTATCAGTCAGGTTATTGTGTTCCAAGTCTAAGGTTTCACCAACAAAGATAATTTCACTCGCTCGTTTGGAGTTATGCGCTGCCCTTTTGATGTCGAAGTTAATAAAGACTGTTCGGGATATTTATAGTTCACGCATCACCATCGCAGGAAAATATGCATTCTCGGACGCTACAATTGCCTTGTCATGGATCCACTCTTCCCCGCATAGATGGTCCGTATTTGTGAGCAACCGCGTAGCTCAATGCCAGGAAAATGTACAACCCCAAGATTTCTATCATATCGCAGGCATTGAGAATCCTAGTGATTGTCTATCTAGGGGCATGTTACCATCTCAATTGGTAACCCATGACTTGTGGTGGAACGGGCCTGTATGGCTACGTTCTGTCATTTCAAGTTGGCCTATCCAACCATTCTTACCTACAAAATATGAGGTACTCCCGGAATTTAAATCCACAACTTTGATTACCGCTAAGATTGTACCTTGTAGTTTTTACGAATTAGCTCAAAATATCTCTCGTGGGGATAAACTTCTGCGCATCATCGTATACTGCCTCCGTTTTATGAAAAGATTACCTCGTTCCCCAGCAATTGGAGTCGCTGACTTACTTGCCGCTGAAAACACGGCTATTCGTGCCGTTCAAAATGTTCATTTTGCTAAGGAAATGGCAGATCTAAAAGGAGGAAAAGGCTATTCTAAAAGGTTAAAACGTCTTAGTCCTTTCATAGATGAGGATGGTATTTTGCGGATTGAAGGAAGATTATCCAATTCAGGTCTTCCTTTCGAGGCAAAACATCCTGCTCTGCTCCCAAAACATGACCACGTAGTCGCCCTTATAATAGATCACCATCACCAATTGCATCTTCACACTGGGCCAGGATTACTTTCATCAATCCTTCGTCAACGCTTTTGGATTCTTTCCGGAAGAAGCGTTATTAGATGGAGAGTGAGAAAATGTAATAAATGCTTTCGCGTTTCTCCTCTACATCCCACGCCTAAAATGGCTAATTTGCCAGCCTACCGAATTCAGGAAGCAAAGGCTTTTACACACACAGGGGTAGATTATGCTGGTCCGCTAAATATAACACTCCAACGCAAGCGTGGACAAAGGTCGCAAAAGGCCTACATCTGTATTTTTGTCTGCTTGACAACGAAAGCTGTTCATATCGAACTAGCATCAGATTTATCCTCGGACATCTTCCTAGCTGCATTCAAACGTTTTATAGCACGTCGAGGACCCGTATCTTGTCTGTATTCCGACAACGGCTCGAACTTCATAGGTGCCAAGGCACAGTTAGATGAATTTTATAAATTAATCTTGTCCTCGGACTATCAAAACGCTATAAAGGATGAGCTTATTAAACGACGCATTTGTTGGAAATTAATTCCACCGCATAGCCAGCACTTTGGAGGGATCTGGGAAAGCAATATAAAATGTTTTAAAACACATCTATACCGCGTAATCGGAAGTCAGTTGTTGACTTACGAGGAACTCTTCACAGTTCTTACACAGATCGAAGCGTTGCTCAATTCCCGGCCACTTTGTGTTATGTCTGAGGATCCGTATCCTGAGGCGCTGACACCAGCACATTTTTTAATGTCATCACCACTCCAGTATCTTCCGGTATCGGACATTGCTGACGATACGCGGAGTCTTTGTACACGCAAACAACTACTAGATAACTTAGTTAGGTCATATTGGAAAAAATGGCATCTAGAGTATTTACACACTCTACAAGTCCGACAAAAATGGTGTACTCCAGATAATCCCGTCACCGTCGGTAAAGTCGTGCTAGTGGGTCAGGATAACGCACCACCGCTTAGCTGGCCTTTAGGAGTAATCTCTCAAATATATCCAGGTTCAGATAGTGTAGTGAGAGTTGCTCTAGTGAAAACTGAATCCGGTTTTTTCAAGCGACCAGTGGTGAAACTTTATCCTCTCCCGACCCAATAAATAGCTCTTAGTTATATATTATTTTTATTTATTTTTTTCACGCCTCTTAGTGTACAATAGCTCTTAGTTATATATTATTTTATTTTATTTTCATTCACGCCTCTTTGTTATTGTTCGATGTATTAATTACTTATATCGCAGCATTTACGTGCTTTTCTTATTTGCGTTTCATAATTTACCGCTGAATATGTCAGATTGACACATTTTTAATTTACTCATATATTATATATCGGGACTGATATTACGCTGTCTCTCTTTTTTCTATATCATAATTTAGTCGTTATTGCGATAAGGAAGTTGCATCATGCGTTCGGATGATTTTTTATTAATTTTGTAAGCTCTGTGAGCTTCCAAGGCGGGGAGCATGGTCGGGCCATATCTATATTTGGAATGTATAGCGAACGCCTTTCATTGAGAAATTAGGCAAGCCGCGTTACCTGTCTCCGCCAATGACGCGAGACCCAGCAGGGCCGGCAGTAGTACATATTGGACCGCCGCTGTGAGTACATACTCGTTCGCCATCGCCGCCGTGTGACATTTTTTACGCACGTTCCGCAATAACCTCAATTTGTCGTTCGATCTTAAAACCGCCTTTTCAAATCCGTTCTTCGCAGTGGATTTGTTTACATTATTGGTGAAGACGGCCACCCGCATCTACAGTCCACTCAATCGCATTTCATCAGGTCGCAGTTCAATAAATCGAAGATAACCAGGAGGTAAGTGTCTTGCATGTTTTCTCAGTTACGGGCCTTTCGCTACGTATTGGACATCTTGCTTGCCCCTTGGAAGTTTCCGTATAGTTGGACGCTCAAAGCGCACCATTTAAACCATAACCTAACCGCCTCACCAACCAGTACGAATATTAATTTGTACTAAATAGCAACCTCATTTCTATGAATTATTTAAAAATCCTTGATAGACTACTAAATTGATAACGAATTTATGAGAATTCACAACAATAGCCACCGCATTATCTAGCAATCAACATCAAATGAAATCAAATTATAAGCGCTCTACTCAGATTTCTTTCCATTTTGAATAAATATAAGGGCTAGGATTTCTCTATTGTGAAACAAAATCATTCGACTGCGTTCAATAAAATAATGCTTTATACATAATGGTTTGAAGATTAAGATGTTTTGAAAAAACAGAGAATGTTTTCAAAAAATTCTTCAATGGAAACGGATCTCAAAGAAACTGTGTAATACATAAATAAAACGAATTAGAATAAAATAAGACATTTTGGAAAAATAATTGAATCACCGTCATCAATTTATTTGCGGCACTCAATAGAAATATACGACTCCAAAAAACTGACTCACTGAACTGACTTTCAAAAAAAAATATTTAGAAATTTGGTTTGTTGTCATTATGACGTTGTTGGATTTATTGTCGCGTGGGCTTTTTGTCGCGGATTGTTTGTTGTTACCACTAAATGTCCTTGGACTTTTTGTCATGGAACCATGTTTTAGTAGAAAAAAAATATATCGACAGGAAAAGGTTTTAACTACACACTTTACACTTTTCCACACAACAAAAATAAGCAAGTATAATATTATCATAACTACAGATTAAAATACAGAGTATATGCTGATGGCTATTATAAATTTAATTTTTACGAAAAAGATTATAATTTTACTGGAATCTTAATTAGGATATAACTATTTTTTTTACGTGGGAAATTATTTGGTGAAAATAATGGCTTTGTCTTTGTGCTCGAAGTTCGTTTCCACTCATTCGTCTTTTGTTTACGTATTTTCGTTTGTAATTGTAAACGATTCTTCATCATCGGCCATTTTTTATCTACTGCTGGATGAAGGTCTCTTCAAGTATCATCCTCTTTTTCTGTCCAGTAACGCCATTTATTTCAGCATTTTAGCATAGCATAGCAGCAGAGTAGCTTGTTAGTCTTGTGGTTAGGACTCTCGCCTCGTGATCCAAAGGTTCGAATCTCACTCCAGACCAGCAAGTTAGTCCTATTATCGCAGCACAAGCGTTTAGCTTACTTTTAAAATAGTAAGAATATTGATGTGACAGGTATTCAAAAAATAAGTTGTCATTGAAAATTGTGTTCATCGTTTATTATATCAAAAATATATTCGTCCAAATGCACTCAAGCCTAGCTTTGTTCTACAAACGATTTCTTCGATTGCCTCCTGCTAACGTAAGTATGTAAGTCTTTTTCGGTGATTTTTTTTAATAGACATGATTTATTAATATGTACTAAATAGTTATGATTTCGGACATTATTATTGATGGAGTGAGTCAAGTGAGAAGACTACAGAAAATAATTTGTTAGGAAATATACTCGAACTGTAAATTTCAACCACCAACCAACCATTCAAGGCACCGAAAGATTTGAATTACAACCATCAACGATATTTTAACTCGAGGCAGAAATTTGAAGGCATGTGCTCGTTATCTGGGCCGTGACGTAACAAAGGGGTGCGGGTGGTAGCAGGCAGGCATTTTGTTTGACTCTGACGGAAGACTCGGGGCTGGATCCAACCTATCGGATCTTGTAGGTATGGCTATATTGGCGTCCTTTATATGTCCCTGATACATAATATGTAACGTGTGCTCTCATTCCGCTCACAAAACCCTTTCAAATCTGAATTAATTTTGTTGTATATATTAAAAAATTCTTCTATGTTTAATATTTGGCCTGATATTTTTGGATTTTCGTTTTCAAAAATATTAAATAATATGTTAATGATAATGTCCATAAAATACATGGCAAGCCATATTTTGGGTACAATATTGAATTAATACTATCATGAGATTCTATAAATGCGAGGAACTGTACCTAATCGATGGTTTCCAAAATAGTCTGGACTTTTTAAAATGCTTGTAAGCCTTAAGAATATGCAAAGTATGCGAGAAGATTCAAGAAAAAAACGCTTCGGATTACGGATTGGTGTTCAAAGACTTTGAAATTAAGTAATTTGGAATTCCTTACGTTGTTACATTTTTGACCACTGTGTATCATTTTAAATTTAAAGAATTAATGGTATCCATCTGTAATATTTCATTGTATTTGTGATATTTCTTATATTATTGAAATATATTATTTGGAAATGGAAATGGAAATCCATGATACAAATATTTCATTTCATTCCCCAACGCGGCAAACTCCGTGACGAAATATAGTACGAGTACCTATTTTTTTTTATAAAATCAGTTGGGAATTTTATAAGTGAGATAGTTTTACAATTATCATAATCATAACCTGCTTTCCCGAAGGGATTTTCCTCAAGATCTAGAAATCGTCAAAGACGTTATATCTACTGTTATTAATTATCTTTTGTTATTAATTATCAATTATCTCTGCTGACGACGCGATGGTAGCTGCGAGCCAGAAGTCAAACGACGAATTGGCAGATATGGCAAAGTTATATGTCTAGACTTGAAAAGATATAGAAAAATCGCCGTATATCAAAACGAACGAACAATAATTAAATGTGATATACCCAATACTCATTTATGGTACGGAATCGTGAACTTGTAAATCAAACGAGAGAAATGGATCGATATTTTTAAGACACCGTGCACAGCAAGATTTACAAAGGTCTCTGTACCAGAACTAAAAATTAAGGAGAGTCATTTGTCTGAGAAAAATCCTTCAATTTTTTTGGACATCTCGCTGGAAGATAATTTAGCCCGGAGAAGCTGTTGTGGTAGATCGAGGGTCTAAGAGGAAGATATTTCATCCGTTAGACCGACAAAATGAAAAAAGCTACAGTACTTCTGCGGTGACAGCGCTAAGATCTGCAGGATTTCGGAAGAGATGGAGGAGAACAGTTGAGAGGGTGGGAGGTCATGAAGATCACGATCCTCAATCATGAGGGACCGACTTGGATGATAAAATTTATCTTAAGGAAAAATAACGTTTTACAATTCACAAAAAGTTAAGCGCGTCATCCTGGTAAGAAGTTGTTACAGTTTGAAAGTTCAAATTTAGTTGACACCATTATCTCTAAAACACATAAAAATTCTTAACACTGGAGGAGTTAATTATAAAAATTTAAGTAAAATAAAAAAAAATGACAAAGAATTGCCTGTGGTGCAACGATCTTGACTAGGTCAAATCGGAAAGTTCAAATTTAGTTGACACCATTATCTCTAAAACACATAAAAATTCTTAATAGTGGAGGAGTTAATTATAAAAATTTAAGTAAAATAAAAATAAAATGTCAAAGAATTGCCTGTGGTGCAACGATCTTGACTAGGTCAAATGACGTCACAGGTTGCATAGGCCACATTCGTTCCGTGCCAAAATACGAAAAAATTAAATAGTCTATTTCTCATTAATTTATTGACAGATTTCAAAAAAAAAATTTACTGGTTCATTGGTTTTGATCTATATTTTCAACAAATTCTCCATTATGAAATATATAGCCCAAAAAACAACGTTAATAAATATAGAAGCAAAAAAAATGTCTGTCGCAACAATTTTGAATGTGGAATATCGTTGAAGTCACTAGGTATCGAAAAAATTGTGAAAATCGATCATTCTTGTTCCTTTCAAATAAAATTTTTGTCTTTAACAACATCAAATACATCATTTAATTATTTGAAATAAAATAAAATAATTTTGAAAATAAATTTTGTATTAGTGTCAGCTTGAAAGAGTCTGAAATGTGCACAGAATACATTTCAATCATGAAAAGTGAAAGAATGCTTTTAAACAACAGAACCAAATGCTAAAGTAAAAAATATTTTGGATAACCAATGACCATTTTGAAAACCAAAAAATATTCAATTAACATGAAGATAAACAGGTATAATGTAAAAGTTACACAATTTTCTAGATATAATAAAAAAATAATTAAAACATGTCTCATAGACAAATATAGAATAGGAAGCAAGACACACACGAAAGAACAACGGCGACCGCGGAACGAAACAATGTGACATTTCGCATCTTTAGAATCATAGAGTCCTAAATTTATTCAAAATCTTAAGATTTCATTATCATTACATTAGATTTACAAGAGAAATTATTTGAATTTTTAAAAAGTATACAAATTTACGGATTTAAGGATCTTTATTAAACATTTTCTCAAAACCTAAATTTTTTAGTTAGGTCTCTATAATTCTAAGGGTGCAACTTGTTTAATTTAGTCAGCGATGACAGCGGATTGAAAATAAATCAAGTATTGTCAGACGTAATTAGAATACCATAGCAATAAATAATATTAAATTTAGCCAATTACTTGCTTAGAAAATAATTGTCACAGCTCATGTCGAATCAATTATATAGCGCATGATAGAGGGTTAATGTCGCTCGTGGATCTACTGTATAGCGAGGTCTGTTTTTTGTAATCGTTTTATGCATTCTTCAGAAACACGACGTTTCAACCGCCCTATCTCACAGAATAAGATTATTTTCAAATAAAATCACATATTATTTACAGAGTAGCTTAATAATGGAATCCTGAATTAATATATAGTTGGGTTACCATGGCGTAATTGGTTTAGCACTCAATTCCCAATAGAAAACTGTGGGTTAAAATCTCGTTGGTTTTTTCTCCTATATTTTTTCGAAAGGCATTATGAGATGCTAGAATCAAAAAAGAATCGATGATTTTACAGCACTCTACACCTTTTACACTAAAATAACTGGAAGAGTCTGGAATAGTCCATTGGATTCTGGAAGCATCGAGAAAACGGATATCTTTAAATACGGGGATGCCGCGCTGCGCAATTTAGAGAGTTATTGTGACATTTTTGCGATTATACAGATAAAAGGAATCCATGCAGGGGCGTTTCAGTGTGGCTAGTGTGAGTTGACCAGAGACGAAAAAAAGCGACAGATATACGGAACAAGTAGGTAGTTACATGCGAAACTGAGAGGAAGTATGTGGTAATAGACAAAAATATTGAAAAGATTCTAATGAAGTGAATTAATGTGAACCTGTGTGAAATATTCTACAAATAATTATTGTGAATTTAAAAGGTGCTCTGATTAAATTCCTATCCAGGAATTTTGCTCACTAAATAAAAGTTAGAGTTGTTTTTAGTATTTTATTTGCCTCTCACAACCACGATCTCACGATAATATTTTTTGTGTATAAGTTACTAACTGATTTATCATTATCTATTATCAAATAAGTGTGACCTAAAAAATTTCACGTTTTTTGCTTTCATTTTTTAGTTAATCTTCATACCTACTTGGTTGTGTTAATACTACTTATTATATAAAAATGGACTAGAAATCCTGGCGTCATCCTGGCGTGAAGTAACAGAGGCCATCAGGAACGCTGCAAATTGGAGCAGATGACGATGAGTGATTATGGCTGTGGTATCGCCATTATCGTACTAACGCTCCAGGTAAGATAATAACGAAAGGGAAGAATGGATCATTAAATTGATGAATACCTTCGAGTGCACCCTCACCTGTGGCTATAATCAAACTGCATCACAGGATCACAGGATAGAGATTACCACCCCGGGCGATGGAGCTGCAACACAAACAGGAAAATTGCACCTGGTTGGGAACATTGAAAACAGGAACTGACACAGCTTTGTGTTCCAACTATTGCACAAAGCCACTGCAATTGTAATTAAATTTAATTAATGCACGTAATAAATTTAATTATAACAATAGCAATCACAAACATTTTATGCTACCTATAAACTTTGATTATTTGTATAACGAATATTTATATTTGTCAAAATAATAATTATTCATATCATCAGGCTAAGAAGGCTAGGGAAGAAGTTAAGACAGTATAAACCTTAATTAACAATGTTTAGTGTTTTACAAGAAAGATAGAATACTATAGTAACCTCCATAATAATAATTTTGTTGTCTATCTGTCTGTCCGTAGCGTCCGTAACTCGCTGGAATTAAATTAAACTGAAATTACAACAATATCAGAGTGTGACATGCAATCAGCGCGAAACACGCAACGGCTCAGGCGACACGCAAGGGTCGTCACATCGAATTACACGTTCCCGAAATTTGTATTTTATAATATTTAGATTTTGGTTTAAGCAAATAAAGCCTATTTAAAAAACAAATTGTTTTCTGTTAATTAATTTTTACCTTCAAAGTCCTGCAATTATTATATTCCGTGATTTTTCACGGGTGTACAGCTAGTTTCAAATAAAATGTTTAATGGGACATGCACGCGCCTTTGAGGAGCTAGTAGGATTTTGCGAAAATTGATGTTACAGAATCTTATTGTGAACAATGTGGTGGGAAAATTCACGTTTGATACTGTGCGCCCGTCTGATGAAAATGTTCGACGTTCCGCGGCTTAAATATAATATTATATTTAAAGTCCTCTAATATTAAAAGCAGCCCAAGGCTCTTAAGTCACAATCTGGCTCGTCTCACAGATAATAAAAACTTTGACAATTGATTATTCAATAAAAAATGACAGTTAATGAAGTGTAAAGATTTGTGGTGGTCCAGAGCATTCGCGACTCCTGCGACACGCATCGAGCGGTTTCAGCCAATCAGGAACTCGATTCGTCTAACCAGGTCCCGGTCGCTGACAGCACTCTGTTTCTGATCGCCGTAGCACTCACAAGTAATATTCCAGTACTCAACGGCACATCTGTAAATTGTTGCCAATAAAATATCGCAATTAATCGTGAATATAATTTATGCCCTATATCCATCTACTTATCCTGCCTCTGCTGAATCATCTCACACATACCACGAGCTACTCACACAATAAACGTCACGTGCCGATACAAGATGACACCTTTGAAGAGGTGGTCATTTTCTCCCAAAAAAATATTGTATTTTAATACTCTAAATGTGACCAAATCAGAGTACTTAATTAAACAGATTTACTATAATATTTAATTATCGATTTACTATAATATTTAATTTTACATATTTACAAGTCTTACAAATCATGAATAAGAGATTATATGACACAATGCGTTTGAAATAACAATTGAAACAGCTAATTGTTGATTTTAAGTATCGTCATAGAGGTACGAACCAGGGAATGGACACCCACCGCATTCCCAGGACCGTTTTATGAGCGAATATATCGGGCCTACTCATACGTCGCCAGGTTGACAATTTTTTTTCACTAAGGCCTTTCCCGTGCGGCATCGTGTAAAGAGCGACGCCGCAAGGTTCGGGCCGCAAAAGTCCATTCACTGTTCCTCCTCCAGAACTCATCACAATTTCTTTATTTATTTAAAAAATATACAGAAAATAATATTACCAAAAATACAAAGTATAAAAATTAAAACAGAATGAAGGCAGGGTGGATTGAGTGGGAAGGAGGAACAGTGAAGGACGGGTAGAAAGGATATCAGGATACTCTCCCTATAGGGGAAGGACAAAACACAATAACGGTACAGTTCAGTCCAGACGTCCACTGGTCCATAGTCGATAGTCTCATCCACGGAGCAGCTCCCAGCGCGAACCCCACGTCCGAGCGAACACCCGGAAGAGTCAGAGGTTAGAACTAAATGAAACTCTTAAAATCGATTAAAATCAGTTCGTTTGATAGTTGCCGTCTCTTTGCCCTCTATGGTAATTTAATCGTGCACGCCGCCGCGGTATAACAGCTAGCTTTTTCCAAAGCTTCTAGTATATTTTCTTGTATTCTACCGATTTCCAAATTTTCGATGTCTTTGATTACGTGCAGTTACAAGCAGAAGTGTGATTTTTGTGATTTTATTTTGAAAAGGTAGGGAAATAATTGGGCGTTAATACTCCTGATAAATAGTCGTTGTGCGACTTTAGTAGACATGAATCAATATTTTATAACAATTATGAGAACAATATGTTTGATGATGGTATTAAGAAATCAAAAGTAATGTTATAAATTTAAATAGAATATATCAACCAAATTTGCCAAGCAAGTCCAGCATTAAGGTCTTGTGACACGTGTCAGTCCACTAATATTGCAAATTTTGTTAATGGTCCGTATACACGTTCGTAATACTGTCGACTATTAACCATGTATATTAATTAGAAATTATTAACTATGCATGTATCTAGATAAGCTTTACTGAACATAAATAATTATGATGGATAGAGAGAGATATATTGAGAAATAAGAAGCCTGGATTGATATTGTAACAAATCTGCAAAAGTTACTTTTAGTGATAAAATATTTCTTGAGAAGACATCATTGTACATCGGTAGGTCAGCCGAGGCCTGACCCGCGCGCGCCGCTTTCACATTTCATCCCTTTGTATAGGGGCTAGGGGTTACATCGGCCGGGGACATCTGTTTCTTGGCCGATGAGATATTCCAGAAACAATAGAGCTGAGATTTATCTTTTGCAACTTTTTGTGACCATTTTTTTATTGAAGGCTGATAGAAAGCGGCCAAAATACATGTAACATGCAAAATTTAATGTGTGAGAACAAGACAAGTGAACAAATTAGCGAAAAATCACAGCAATAAGAAAGGGATGCAAACCAAAAATTGTCGTCAGAACCCCAAAGAATTCAGTGTTGGAGGGGGAGGGCTTCCGGGCCCTCCCCAGGACGAGTCGTTCATAGATTTTGGGTCATCCCGTAACACAGATGACCTGATTACCTTGGGCGACTCGGGAAGAGTGGGAGCGAGCAACCATCGATTTTGGGTTTTCCCTGTAAAAACGGAAACCTGATTACCTTGGTGGGCTCGAGTACGAGGAGGTGGGAAGGACGCTGCTGGACCCTGGCTACAATAGTAGCTGGTATACCGAGCGCCCTCCGGAGGAGGTAGGAGGGACGCTGCTGGACCTTGGCTACAATAGTAGCTGGTATACCGAGCGCCCTCCCGGAGGGAGTATGCGCAGAGGTAGCCGGAGGAGGAGGTTCACTCCGCATCCGATATCTCCAGCCTGAGGTAGCGGAGGGCTTCGGGCAGCACAATAAGGGCTTTAGCCCCGACAACGCTGTCTTTCCGGGAGTCCGAGGTGCCGCAGTGGCATCATGTCCATCAGGACCCGAGTAGGTGGGGCGCTCCGGAGGCGCACTTTGCACCAGGATGGACTGGAGGAGGGCGCCGCGGATCTGCATTGCGGGGGGTCCGAAGGCTCCAGTCACGAGCAGTGCTAAGGTTGATGGCAGCCTGAGTGTCGAGCTGACACTATAACGCGCTGTGGAGGTATCCCGCCTGGAGGCGGGAAGTTCCCACGTGGCACCTGGCGGTGCTGAGGCTGATGGCAGCCTGTGTGTCTGGATGACACTGAAGCGCACTGTGGCGGTATCCCGCCTGGAGGCGGGCGGGAAGTTCCCACGACGGTAACAGATCTAGGTATAGTTTAGTCTTAATATAGGGTTCAATGGGGATTAGGTTAATCTAGTGTAGGTAGTTTAATTAAGTCTAGTATGTATCTCTTTATTTTCTAAATATTCGTGTTTTTAATGTAAATATGCCTTTTATCCTTCTTCTTGTTTCATTTTTCTTATATATACACCAATTATTGTCGACAAAACCAGACTTCTAATTTTGTACCCTTTTCTTTCTGAATATCAGCGACTCATGTGGATGGTTGCGTATGTGGTGTGACGGCACGCATACAGCCAAGATTAGACCGCTCGGCTGTGCGGGTGGGTGCAAACCCCACCCGCGGAGGGCGCCGATCTTTGTGAGAATGTGCCAGGGCGGGAGACGTCACAATATTAAAGAACTTGGTAAAAAATATTGAGGGGGTAAGTCTGCTATTAATAAAGATATTCCCACGAATTTTAAATAAAAATGTTTGAAACGTACATCCTCCCTATGCTTACATATGGTCCAAAAACCATCACGCTAACTGCGAGGACCGTACATAAACTAAAATGTATGATCTATGGAGAGACTAATATAATATACTATAATGCTAGGCATGTCTGAGAGATGGAATCAGAAACGAGGAAATCAGATGCCGGAAAAAAGTTGTCGTTATGTTAGATCACATCGCTGAATTAAAATGGCAATATGCAGGTTAAATTGACAGACAATGAATAGAGAGATAGGCACCCAAAATTCTGCTCATGCTGATACGAAAAGAGAATTAGGCCAGCCTCAGAAAGAGTGGGTACATCCAGCAGTGGAGAGATAGCTGAGGAAAGAGATGTTTGTTATTAACTATTTTGTAGTTTTGTTAGGTCTGTAATTTTTTTGGAATTTTTTTAAAGATGTTAAGTGAAAACTTATGAATCTCTGTCTTTGAAGATAAAAGTTTAAATATACATTATCTTCCTATTTAACAACAAAGCATGCTTAGTAGTGGCGAATAATAGTTTGAACCATTATTCGCCACTATGTGTGTAATTTAAGCACTATTAAAAAATTATCATATAAAATTGATTGTATATCATAATAAAAACTGTGCTAAGGAATCTTTCGCAAGTTTAAGTTTACAAAAAATATTTTAATATACTTTTGAGATATTATGATGACTGAATTGCAAATCAAATATTAAAGAAACTAAAAATAAACTGTTAATCAAAATATTGGCTTATCCCTCGATGAAGAGCGCGATAAGTAAACACCAAATTAATATTGAGATCAGATAATTCTGATCTCTAGAATTAATCGTGGAAACTAATCGCCTTCAACTATTAATTTTAAGTATGGGATTCTCTTTAATGCCCTTGAGTGTGCTTTTAATCCCATCGTTATATAAATTTAAATCATGACCCGTTCAAAGCGTCACCTACTGCAGAACAGAGAAAGATCGATTATTGATTGTTATATTATATTATATTTGAAATAACAAAGTAACTCTTGATGCTAGCAATATCTTAAGCTAATAATTAACCAAATAGTAAATTAAATTGACAGGTAATTCCAACTTAAGAAAAAAAACGTTTCGTTGAGAGTGGAAGTTCTGTATAAAACAATTTCTATTAAAGCATTATTATTGTGAAGTTGCAATTCCAAAACAAAGTTTTGTGAATTATTAAACAGTATTTTTATTAATCAACTAGAAAAGACGTACAGAGAAATTAAATTAACGAAAAAATATTTTAAAAAATTAATTTATTATTTGTTTTAATCTACTTATATTTGATTAATTTACATGTTTCGGAAAAACCTTTCCATCGTCAGGGTGTTTTATATATGCCAAAATATCAATATGAATAATGTCGTTTGTTTTCGTTTTCTAAATTATTTAAAAAAATATTTTAAAAATTATTGCTGAAGTTCTTGATTAAACAAAATTATTGGAAAAATTTTTAGTAGTTAAATTGAAATGATTATTAATAATATTTTGTTTACTTTTACATGCTTTACTAATTTCCAATGATTCTAAATTATTCAATTGAGACCAAAATTATTTATGTGTATAGTACGGCCACTCTATGGTGGCACTTTTGACGTTTAGACTTACATGAAGTTTCGTAATTAATGACAGCTAAACATTGGAGGACAAATGCTATACTTTATTGTGCGAACGCCAGAGTAGTGATATCCATCAACATTAAATATGGAATGAACGAAATGATTCAAAATGTTGTAGGATATTGATTGCCTGTATAATATGCGTAGAAAACGCAGAATAAGTATTAAAATAACACAACAAAACTGACAGATCGATTGTGCCCTCTAAATATGATCTTTTTCTATGGCTTTATTAGAGGGCAAAGAAAACGGCTACAAAACAATAAAAGACGGATCAGACCGGGTGATGTTTTTTTGTCTCTTTTTCTCTCATGTGTCGCCATATTGTTTAAACTGAGTAAGCTCTATTTTACCACGTATAAAGATTTGGTAAAATGCTTTATTATCCCTCTATATATTGTAGATACTCTAAGGTTTTGACAGTTTTGTTTTAACGTTGTTACGGAAAGAACGAATGTGTGCACGCTGTGATTACGATATTGTTTTTTACCTGGCTTTAGATTTCGGACATTTATATTTTTATATTTTGACCCCTGCTCGTTAATTTGGACTTTGTTTACGCTTTCTGTTTGATTCTCGTCATTATGCCGAAGCACTCAAAGAAAATTGTTTTAAACAGTCAGGCACGTGGGTTCGTTGTAAAACTTCGTGATTATTTCGAACGTGAAGTTCAAAATGGTGGGCCATTATTACCGGTGACGTCAGTACTTGATCGCGTAGCTGATGCGCTTGACATTGGAAAGCGAACTGTCCTAAGAATTAGCAAGGATAAATTTGGCGACACTGGTATGGATGATAATGTTCTTCGCACGCCAAAAAAGAGAAAACGATCAAAACCAATCGTAGGCATCGATAATTTTGATAGTGATGCCATCCGAAGACATGTGTATGACTTTTATTTACGCAAAGAATATCCACCGAGGGAAAAGTTACTGAAATTCCTGAAAGAAGCTGGTTTATTTTTCGGTGGAAAATCTTCACTATCAAAAATTTTGAGTTAGCTAGGTTTTGCGTACAGGCAGTGTAATAAACGCAAGATATTAATGGAAAGGAACGATATCGTGATGACAAGGTGACAATTTTTACGAAATGTGAACCAAATAGAAGATTGGCAAAATGTGGTGTTTTTGGATGAGACGTGGCTTAATGCCAACCATACAGTTAGCCGTTCTTGGACCGATGACACCGCAGCGTCTACGTCTAAAGTTCCAATTCGAAAAGGAGGCAGACTTATAATTTGTCACGCCGGGACCGCTAATGGATTCGTCGAAGGATATTTGATGGCTTTTGTATCAAAAACCACTGGAGATTATCACGATGAAATGAACGGAGAAAAGTTTACGGAGTGGTTTACTACAATGTTGTGTAACCTTCCCGAACCATCTATAATAATAATGGACAATGCCCCGTACCACTCGATGAAGATCGATAAGCCGCCTGCTCAGTCCCAAAAGAAAGCTGATATCGTTGCGTGGCTTCAAAACAATGGCATAGATGTAAATATGGACATGTAGAAAGCGGAGTTACTTCAATTATTAAAACAAAACAAACCGGCAAAATCACGGTACGTCATTGATGAAATCGCATCAGAATATGGGCACCAAGTAATACGATTACCGCCTTACCATTGTGAAAACAACGCAATTGAATTGATATGGGCTCAAATCAAGGGATATGCAGCAAGGCATAATACAGAACCTCCATTTACGACATCAAAAATGTTAAAATTATTAGAAGAAGCTTGTCAACGTACAACTCAAACAGACTGGGCTAATGTAGTGAATAGAACCGTGCGACGTATAAAGGAAGATTACAAAAGAGATATTAGAATCAATAATATTTTGGATAATGATATTATAATTAATTTAGGAAATGATAGCAGCGACGATAGTTCAATGGAGAGTGATAGTAATGGGGATGAATCAGATTGAAACATTCAAGTAAATATTTTTATCTAAGAAAAATGTGTTTTATTATTCTTCTATAACCTTTTTTATGTACAAAGACTTTCTCAACTCACACCGTGCGACGAATTTTTTTTTCGACTGAATTGGTTCGTTAATGATTTTAAGTGTGTCACAACACTATTACGATCTGTCAAAAATGCCATCTTACGATGGCTCGAGCATAAAATAGAAAGTCCTCAATTTTTATCAAAACGGTGGTCATTTTCTAATAAATGATTTGAAAATTCAGAAAAATCATGATTATTTAAACATCTCAAATGATCTTTGACTCTTATATTAAAATAAGGGGCCGGTTTTTCCAATATAAAACGCTGTACAATCTTTGCACGAATGTTTATAAACACCTGAATTGTTAAAGACTTATATTATCTTTATCTTTTGAATTTACGAGGAGTTTCCCTATATTATTATTTTTATAAAATGCAGGTATTTTTCGGTAGATTTTTTGAAATTTGATTCGAAAATGTATTAATATTTAAAACTAGCTGACCCGACAGACGTCATTCTGTCAAACAGTCCAATAGCTTATGTCAAATCAAGCGTTTAGTAGGCCCGATCACCTACTTACAGAAATCTAGTCTAGACAAAATAAAACTCTTTAGAGTACCACCAATTTATGTATGTATGTTATATACCATAATTTATGTATGTTTTGGTCAAGTTCTGGTGATGGCATGGCTTATCGCTCATAAAATGTACACTTCGTGATGACATCTTTAGTTTTCAGTAACGATCACCAGATCAGATAAGTTTGTGATACTTTGCAGTCACAATTGTGTAATTTAAACAAAAAATTAAATAAAAATATATTTCAGAATGATCACTTTATTTATTGACTATCAAATAATTAAACGTAATATCAAAAATAAATTTGCAAAATGTTAATATAATTTTCTATATATTTTTAATATTTCGTACACTGCAATTCTTTAGTAGTATTGTATTAAATGATATTCTCATTGTAATGCTTTATGGTACACAATATTTTTTGTTTGGTTACCTGGCGCGTAAACAAACAAAACTGACGTTTTTCCAACACGGGAACAGGCAACCTACAATTAGTCTTGTGAAAAACATAGGCCTTCAAGATTAATGCCGCAAAAATTCAATGACTGTCCCTGGGATTTATTTATGGACATAGTAAAACCAAGACGCACTGGAAACTGTAGTCGTTTATATTCAATGAAGTTGTCCATTAATTTTTGCACCGCTAGTCATGTGCCGTTACAAAGACGCGGTTGGTTTTTTTCGCAACAGTATGATCACCGATCTGACTTTTAATTGAAGATTGTGAGGCGGGAATCCTGGCAAATCCAGCAAGTTCAAAAATTCGAGTAGATAGTTGAAGACATTATCTTGATTAGTAGTGGAATCAACTAATTTGTATGTCCTCAATTCACTGGAAATTTCATTTTGAATTTTGAAATTTAATTCATTACCCATGTTTTTGGCAGTCAATAAAACTCGTTCGCTCAACTAAATGTGATCTCTGTAATTTTGAGCAATGTTTGGGAACACCCTTTGAACGAGTTCAGTTTTTGATTCAGTAAACTGACAAAAATTGTCAGGAAAGGTAATGCAGCCAGTCAAAACGTCTTTTTGCCGTTACTAATTTCAATGAGCTGTTTTGAAAATATTTCTCCAGATCGATCATTTTGCAACTCGACACGCATATTCTTCTTTAAATGTATTTCCACAAAATGGAGTAATTTAAACATGCAATAATTTCATTAGCTCGCGATGACCGTGGAATCACTGGCAATGGTTGACAAAAATCTCCTGCTAACAAAATCATCGCACCACCAAATCGGTTTAATACTTATATTATATTTAACAAGTATAATAGGCTATATATAGTTAGTAATATAAACGTATCACAAATTTGATGAAAAAAAAATTTCCTGGCATAATAAAGGGTCCTGATTACATAAATAAAGTCAAATTTTTCCGTTAGCTAATTTAAAAGCAGTTATTTTAAGTTTAAAAATGGTAAATTTTTGACACTTCACGCCATAGATGCCCATATAAAATATATGTTTTTGCTGTTTATTAATACAAATTGACAAATCACGTTAATCATAAGTGGGCCCATCTTTCATCTTTCTTCCATCTTTCATGTCAACTATATGATCCTGCATTACGCCGGCGCGGCGCGGCGGCTTGCCATACAATACAATGAATGCCCCGTATTAGCTAAGAAAAATCATTGTGAATTTGAATTTGGAGATTATTATATTCAAAAATACAATATTACATTTACAATGGTTATTATCTCAGCAATGGAGAGATGATGCAGGGATTTGAATATTTATAAAAAAAAAATCCATTTCTATGCACCAAAAAAAAAAATTTCAGGAAAAGTGATTGCCGGTTTTTAGTTACGACACAAGCGATACCAATAACTGCCGACTATTTGAATGTTTACCATATTTTATTTTGAAATAAACTATGTGATTGAGAGGTACAGAAGCAAAACCGTCACTATTCCTGAATTGAAGAGTAGCGAGTTTGCTTCCGAGTTCGATTTTCAGTTCCCAGGTTTGATTAAATTTCACGTTCACTCACACACACATAAATCCATTTTGTAAAGATATACAATTATGTGTACAAACGATTTCACAAGGTACAAGATATTGCGACCAAAAAAAAACTGCACGTTTAGGACAAAACCGAACTTATCACGCCAACACAATATGAATATAACAAAATAATCCCTTCAAGTTTGTGTTCACTGGGGTATTATGCCGTGTTGTTACGACCTTTTGGGCCAACGTTTCGGATCCCATTGCAGGGACCATCATCAGGGCTGATGTGTTGATGACGATGGACCCTGCAATGGAGTCCGAAACGTCGGCCCGAAAGGTCGTAACAACACGGCATAATACCCCAAAAAACACAAACTTGAAGATTCTGAGTGGCCGTGAAAACCTAAGAACATTCAAAATAATCCCTTTTGCTGCTCTATTTCTATATGCTATATTCCCAAATATGGCTAGACGCTATCAAACGATCTAATTGGAAGCCGTCAAAATACGCGGTTGTCTGCTTTCAACATTTTGAAGATAAATTTTTAGATAAATTTAGTAAATATACTGAAAAAAGTGATAGATGAATTAAAAAGTAAAAAGTATATTTTTGGAGAAGTTGAAGATCTTTTGAAATGTAGTACTGAGAGCAGTCATAAAATATTTTTTAAATTATATGATCTTGGTAATATTAAAGAAAAGTTCTGTAAATTTCTAAAACGTTAAATAAATTGTTTTTATATTTGATTTTTAATTTTGGGATATTTACAATTTTTTTTATTTATTTCTTCAAAATCCAAAAGCTTGTACGTATTGGAAACGAATATTCCTATGTTTTTATTAATAATATTCTTCATTGCACGTATGTAGTATTTAATATCGCACGGACATTTGTACATTTTGGACACCCCTAGACCATCTCCCGCAATGTGCGTCTATGTTCACAGAAATTCGTGTGGTCGTTCTGTGTAGCAGGTATTTTGGTTTGTAACTGGTCTTTATTTATAGTACGTTTATGGTAACTACTGACTAAAGAACAGCGAGGAGCATCGAAAGCAGGGTGGACACGTAACAATACGCAATTTGCGCAACTTCTGCGCACCAAATACGTTTATGTGAAAACCAAACGATCGTAATAGGTTTTCTTATAATAGTCAAAATATGTATGTGGGGTATAAAAGCATAGGCAGCAATATCAAAAAATTTAAAAAAATATTTTGAATGCAGTAACCAAGGATAACTTATTTGAAATATATCTACTGAATTCTAAATTTTATGTTTTGGGGTTTAGAGGTGATTAGGAGCAATTGCCTTTTCGGATCACCACCGTCATGCTACGGAAAAGCTCCAAAGGCGTAGAATATTTGATGATTTATTATCTCGAGAAAACAAGTAAAAAATATACTGAGTATGATTAGAAAGACAATGATACATACTCTGAGAGCTATAGTCTCCGGCCATCCGCCGGAGGTCTACGAAGGACTGAAATGCTCGCCTAGGGCGTGTGCTTCTATTTATATAATTTACGAACAAAGGAGTGTGAGTGTGAAGAAATCGTCCGAAATGCTGATGGTGCAATGACCTGCCGCCCGCGCGTGTCTTGCTCGTGCTCCAATTTGCTTATGTGGCATTCCTTGCCACTGTGTGTGTGTGTGGCCTAGATTGGTGGTTTTCTGAATTGTGGTATGAATTCCACATATATACATCTATTCCTTGCAAAATTAAATTTCCTATAAATTTATAGGCTATGTTTCCTATAAAATCTCGAAGTTAGTAGATAGGTACATTGTAAATTAGTAATCCTCGATGACTGCAGTATATTTTTTTTTATATTGCTGCTTTTGCTTTTATACTCCAAATATGAATGAAAACTACTAATGTTATATAATTGTACCTATACAATTCAATACTTTTATTTTATTTTGTTAATATTACGACTTAATAGTTAATTCACAGAAAAAAGAATTTAAAAAGAGAGAAAATGTTGATTTACAGAATATTTAAAAGAATAAAACGGCACAAAAGTATAGAGTATATAGAAAAATAAAATAAATACACAAAAAAATTGAAAAATCAAGTTTGTAGTACAGGCAACATCGGGTAATGGATCCCAGTAATTATTGCATTAAGAAAATAATGTGGGTAAAAGAAATGACACGTGGGATAAAGATAAATGTAACAAATAACAGCGCTCTGAGCAATTGAAAATCAAATTAAAAATGCAAATTAAATTTAGAAGAAATTCTTCAGTCACTGAACATTTCATGATTTAAATCATTTGAAAATATATCTGATAAACATATTCGTTACTATACTTGTGTAATCTATTTTTTTAAGTATAAATGCGAACATGGAACACATTTCGCATTAATATTCTTATTGTTTTTAAAATAAGCTAAAAGCTTGTACTTGAAAAATAGGACTAACTTTCTTGTGTCCTGGAATGGGGCTCGAATTACCAACCAACACTAGGCGAGCTATGCCAACAAGCTACTCAAGTTCTTCGGCGTACATAAAAACCCGCTTGCTGTGTTGTTTATAACTAACTAATTAACTAACACGCTTTTTCACCGCAGGGGTAGGCAGAGAGGATTGAACTCCACACTCTTCTATCCTGGCACACCACTTTTGCTTCGGCCACATTCATACATCTTCTCATACAAGTTCTACGGTTGTTGCGGCTTTTAACGGGGCCATCCTCAAACACTTGTCGTATCTGATCGTGCCAGGTCCTTCGCGGACGCCCTCTATTTCTGCTGCCTTCAACACTCGGAATTGAACAATTGAAAAAAATTGGATAAAATTTTAAATCAATTTGCCTTATTCTTCGAATTATACGATCGATGCTTCTTTTGGCGTTGTTTTATAATTTTACGTTAAATTTAAATTTGTCATAATTTACTTCTTCAATAGGGTAAGAAAATTAATATGCGCATCGAAATCCATAGACATGCACGCCACATTATGCGTACGTAACACTTTAAGAATGGGTGTAAAGTTTCTGAGTCTTTTCGCGATCTCAATGATCTTTTCGACGAAGGAAAGATGAGCGAAATGCCGAGAATGATGGTCTTACCAGCTTGAACGACAAGTCAGGAAAGGATAGATCTTCGAATTTCGATGACCAGGCCCTTCTAGCAGCTGTGCAAGAGAACGAAAGTTGCGCCACAGGGTCATTGGATACATTTATTTTTTTATTATATTTTTTATTTTATTATATGAAATGTTTTGATGTCATAATGTAGATAAAGGGAATAGAATTAAGCAAATTTTGAGAATGGATCAATCTTTTCTAAAATCCGTAATAATCACAATTTTTGTCAAGATTTTAATTATGCACTGCAACAAAAAGCTTGTCGCTTCGCTGGTATTATAGTCAAAGGCGATAAAGTTAAAAGATTTAATTAGTGAATTCCTTTGAAATCACAATATTCGACGTCTAAAATTTGAAAGGTAAATTTTAATAAAACCACGGTAATTAATTTCAATATTCCTATCTGATTTCATGTAATAAAATTGTTACTTCAACAAAACTATTCAGTAATAATAGTTATGGCATTGTCTCAGAGTTTTTGATTAAAATACTTAAAGAACAATTAATTACCTCAAAACAAACAAAAAGTTTTTAAATTATCGTTTCTAATCAAAATCAACTAACACGCCATCATGCCATTAGGGGACCAGAGAGAATAGAATGCCACAATTCTTTCCTGGCACACCACTTCTACACAACTGACCGCATTCATACATCTTTTTATGCAGCTCTTCGATACTTGAAGCTCTTTATACTTTATATATTTAACAAAGTTAGGTAAAATAATATTAATGAATTGGTCTTAGTGTGCTATATATGTTTACATTTTTAAATAGAGATGCGTACACAAAATATGTGTTATTAGTATTATTTAGACAGTATCAGTATTATCTAGTTACGTATTACTACTAGACCACCAAGTAGGGCAATATCATATTCGAATGCTTTATTTCTTATCTACTTCGTAAGAGCTCAACATTTAATATCATAATAATTCGTTCGAATTAAATTTATGACGGTTAGAATTTTTCAGTTTCTTTATTTAATTTGTAAATTAATTTAAGGAATCTATTCGAAAGATGTACATAAAATATAATTGGCATAACCTAAGTACTCTTTTTTCCGGGTAACAGCCATTCTTATTGTTTGATTGAATTTGTTTTTAATATCTTAATTCTTCAACAATGTTGAAGAAGAACTAGAGGTTTTTGTAGATAAAAGTAAAGAATTTAATTTTTTTGTTTTAATAATATATCAACTTAGCATTGAAAGTTTCGGAAATAGATGACGTTTTATCGTTATTGAAAGAAGTAAATATCTAAAAGAATTGTTAAAAATTAGAATACAAAATAATATTACTGATTATCAAAATAATTACATGCATACAGAACAGTAGCATTATATTGTTTCGAATTTATGACAGCGGACTTTTATTTTAATTTTTATTGAAATTAAAACAAATACTAATACAAGAGTAGGGGATTGACAATAGAAAAAAATGGTTACAATTTACTTGCATCCTAATATATTCCATACAGATATAGATGAATAAACATAACATATATAATAAGCAGGTATTATTGTTTCATAAAAAAATAATTGAGAAAACAGAACTACTAACTAACATGCTGAGTTATTTATCATTATAAAAAAAACATAATAATTTGTTGTTTACTATTTTGAAATGTAGATTCAGAACAAGAAAAGTTTTTTAGATTGGTACTTCATTACACACTTATCTCTAGTTGTTATCATTTGACTTTCCCGAAGGCAATTTCACATTCAACAATCACACTGTCACCAAAAGACCTACCTAGATGAGAGTTTCTAAGAGAAATGGATAACGTCTAAATGTAAGAGGTGCAGATAAAACTATTTCACACTCTCTGCTTATACAACATTGATACTGACCAATATAAGCAGCAGGTCGCCGATATCAGAAGTGTCTGGATATTTATGGTAATCACTTTGAGTAATTGCTATAAGTCTAGAAGATAAAATAGACTTAAAGTTTTACTTTGACATCTGCATTAATTTAATATCGCCACCCTCATATATGAAGGTTTTTCTTATATTGAAGTGGGTACATATTTTTCTACCATCAATGTATATGGTGGTGAAACAACCACCTATTCCACCCCCAGGTAACATTTTACTCTGGGCTGAAAATCTAAGAGCTCAAACGAACCATTGTGACTCAAATTCGTCGACCGTAGGAGCACCTGTTTTCTTTTGGATGCTATTACAAAGGAAGGTAAGGTCTCATTTGTAAAAGGATTTCTTCGTAAGAGAAATCGGTGGAGTTCGGGGGAACAATTAATATTATAAAAGGAAGTCATTAGACCAAGAGCCTTCAATGAAATAAATGTATCAACCTAAAGTGATTGGAATTCCGACGTATTAAAAGAATTGTAACTCCGGCAAATCGAGGAAAAATATAAAAATCTTCAGTGCTTTACACTTTCTTTAACTATTTAATCGTCTATCTATCGACTATTTTTATAATAAATTAAAAAAAGAATAAAAAATATTCGTAGCCTTGGAACAACAACGTGTTATCTGATAGATTCGTCAAAATTTTCATTTTTATATAAAAAAATTCAAGCAATAAATTTATATTTAAAATTGTGAACATCAAAAACAAACATTTAAAATTTCTTAATTTTAGAGGAGAAACAAGGAAACAAAATAATATTTTAGTTGCTAGTCTATTATTTTTTACAAGAACGTGTTGACAACATGTTTTAAAACATCGAACAACATCGAAAATCGAAAAGCGAATATTCAATATCATATATTTTGTTTATATATTTTGTATATATATTTTAAAGCTCAATATCACTGCTAGCTGGACAGATCATTATTACATAATATATTGCCAAGATCACCTTCTATCTAGTGTAAACACTACATATACCTACGTGTAAAATGCAAATTACTTTTTATTTACATTTGCCTTCATTGGAGAAAATGTATAATCTCTGCCAATAATTTGCCTTAACTGTGCTGTGTATTAAATAGTTTATTTTTAATTATTTAACAGTATAATTATGTTATATTCCAAACGGCAGATTTTTTTCAGAATGATTAATATTAGGTCCTTACATATGAAATTGGCGTTTTGCCGTACTGGCAAATTTGATCTCAAATATCTTCTCTTTGGTTAGGAATTCCAAATCCAAATTTATACAGCTATTTACTCATGTATTTGTGTTTTGAAAATTATAATTCATTTGTTTTTTCCTCAATTGTTTTTTTCTTTGCGTCACTCAGTTTACAAAATGAAAAACTTGAAATATCGCGTTATTTACGAGTACGAGTTCCACCGTGGCACCAGTGCTGCAGAAACGGCTCGAAGGATTAATGATGTGTATGGCGACGGTGCCGCAAAAGAAAACACAGTGCGTTTTTGGTTCCAACGTTTTCGTTCTGGAAATTTCGACCTGCAGAACAAGCCCCGTGGACGGCCGGAGACCAAAGTTGATAATGAAGAATTGAAGGCTATTGTGGAAGCGGATCCATCGCAAACCACATCCGAGTTAGCTGCAGGCTGCGGTGTTAGTGATAAAACTGTTTTAATCCACTTGAAGCAAATTGGTAAGGTGAAAAAGCTTGAAAGGTGGGTACCTCACGAATTGAGTGAAGCAAATCAACAAACGCGCGTTGACTGCTGCGTTGCATTACTCAACCGGCACAATAATGAAGGGATTTTAAATCGAATCATTACCTGTGATGAAAAGTGGATCCTGTACGATAATCGGAAGCGCTCATCGCAATGGCTGAACCCTGCCGAACCAGCCAAACCATGCCCCAAGCGAAAATTGACTCCAAAAAAGTTACTTGTGAGCGTTTGGTGGACTAGTGCTGGTGTCGTTCACTACAGCTTTCTTAAATCTGGCCAGACGATTACGGCAGATGTCTATTGTCAGCAACTGCAAACCATGATGGAAAAGCTAGCTGCTAAACAACCGAGGCTGGTTAATCGCTCTAGGCCACTGCTGCTTCATGATAACGCTAGACCACACACTGCACAACAGACGGCTACCAAATTAGAGGAGCTTCAATTGGAATGTCTAAGACATCCACCGTACTCTCCGGACCTTGCCCCAACAGATTACAATTTTTTTCGAAATTTGGATAACTTCTTGCAAAGGAAAAAATTCAACTCCGATGGGGCAGTCAAAACCGCCTTCAAATATTTTATTGATTCCCGTCCGAATGGTTTTTTTAGTAAAGGGATCGATGAACTACCTATGAGATGGCAAAAGTGCATAGATAGCAATGGTACATACTTTGATTAAATAAATATATTATAATAAAAAAAAATCGGCTTTATGTTCCTCCCATACTAAACGTCAATTTCATATGTAAGGACCTAATATATCTAAGTTTCTCTGTAGTGTTTCTTTAGGGCTATCTGATAGCACTTGCCTGAAATAAACTACTAGTTAAGACTAAAATGAATACTGAATTTATACAAAATGTTTTGAAAAATTTCTCGATCAATAAGAACTACAAAACATGGCACTTGTCACTGAATATGCGATGCTTTTTTTCCTTAGAAATTAAACATATTATACTAAAAATTGTATTCATTATAATAAGAGTAATAAAATGTTAGGAAATAAATAATATCCTAGCATATTTCACTTAGAAAAATATTTAGAGTTAAATGTTAAAAAAAAACATAGAATTATAAATTATAGATGATTATTTGTATTATGTCGTACATTAACGTGGTTTTTTAATATACTTTTAGCTAGCGAGAAGAAATCACGTTCGTACTTGCACGATATTTTTGTTTTCCTCTCATCCATCAACAACTGTCATGTACATTTATGAGAAGAAAATATATCTGAAACATGGCTAGATGACGTCATATTATTTAAAAAATAACGTTGTATATTTTTGTATTGATAAACAATAGCTCGCACATGTTACCTATTCATTATATAGCATCTTTCTTGTTGACGGATTTTTTAGATCGAATATTGTCCACCCTTAACTCGCCTCCACCAGCTTTCCCACCCCTGACATTACTGTACTGATCTTAAAATTTAATTTTAAGGAGTACTTTAGTTTTGCTCAGTATTAGTTTACCTACCGCAACTTGAATACGTCGCCTGTGTTTAATATTAATATGTTTTTGACGAGAACAACATGTCAGTATTGAAAATAATTATTAATTTCGCCCTTCACCTGTTAAATTCTAGATTAGAAACACACAACAAATACTTCGGCTTACATCAGTCGCAAGAAAATATCAAATTTCGTCGTTGTAATAACGTTTACATATTTTAATTAATCTAATTAAAATTATTTTTGTATTTCATTATACAAACATTAATTATTCAAATATTGATTGTATTATTTGTATGTACCTACTTACATTTTTTATTAATTACACCTACATTGCTAAATCAATTGAAAAGTACATCTAGCCGTATAGGGGTGAAAAATCATGGATCGTGGTTTGCGACTTTGCTTGAAGTCTTAATATTATATTTTAGTTGTTCTTATATATATATAATATATATATATATATATAGTAGATATTATATAAGGAGCAAAAAATCCCTTTGAAAATGGCCAGTGCTTTCTGTCCGAAACGTTGGGTACAATATAACAGTCTTTCTCAAGACTACAATACGCGGGTTATCCTAGAAAATAATCCTTCATCTTTTACCCGCGAAAATCTTAATATTAACATATATATATATATTTAGTTTTTGTTAATGTGGATACTATCAATTTTAATATTTACCTACGATATATCCTGTTAAAGGGACTATTTTCCCCGAAACATATTGTTTATTCAATTAATAGTTTTCTTTTTATTTAATAATATACATAATATATCCGCGAAGTTACATTTCTTTTATTGAAGAAATATTATTTTGTATTGATATAAAGTGCCTCTTACACAACGTCACACATGTTACCCGACACAAAGTTACACTGGCCGATTCCCGGAAGGGCGGAGCAAATAAATAATTACGCAACAAACCTTCTCCAGCACTTTTCTCTAATAATATTTGGTAACCAGTGGCGCAACATGCCGCCCAAGTGAGAACGTAAACGAGATTAATAAAAGAAATTTCACCCTAAAATATATTACATGTTTTTTCAATTGTAATGTAGTATATTTTATATTTTTGCGGCACGTTGTTATTCCTCATGTTCAGCAATGTAACTGTCAGACGAACCTTCTGGCGTTGTACGAGGGGGTTGTCTTGGCAGTATGGCGCCAGACGTTTGCCCGAAGGGTTGATTATAATGTATTATTATTATTTTACTACATTTTATTCATTATAACAACGCAGGGATGTGTCTTAGCTTAGGGAGTAGGTAATTTCAGAATCGTATTTTATAATAAATACACGATTTCGCAGTAGAATACAACACATTCTGGTTATTTATTTTGGAAAAGATGGGTAAAATATTTGAATATGAACATTTTGAAATCTTGTATATAGAAAATAGTATGCTTTACGTTTTAAAATACATGTATTTACCATACCATTCTTAGTTGTTAGAAATTTTCTTTAGTTTAAAGAAATATTAGCTTAGTATATGAAACGATATTTTTCTAAGAACACTGTGTGTTCTAAGTTTACTGTAAAAGTGGCAACAAACAGCGTGCGCTCCATGCCCGCTGGGCGCGTTCGAGTAGTATGGTGATGTGCACGTGCAGAATCTGTTCTGGTGCGATTTGGATGACGCTCTCTCATACATTGTTTATGTATTGATATCATTGAAAATCTCTTTTTTATCATTTTGTTAATAGTAATAATAAAATAAATTATACCAAAAATTGGTAGGTAGGCGACACCTACAGCAAAATCGATAATACATACATAACATATCATACATAATTACAATATGTATGATAAATGGTAGATTAAATTTAAAATTCAAATACTCAATCTAAAATTATAGGTATATAAAACCATTAACTTAATGGTAACATTAAGTATATTACTATGTCCGATGATTTATGTCAATATGAAGCCGAGTGGTTACTTGCCCATTACAGCTAATATACAGCGTCAGAAAATAAACATAAAAATACTAATTAACCATTTACGTATATTCAATCATCGTATAAAACAATTATTTTTTCTAGCTTTATAATATTTTTTGACGATAAAATAGGTTTTTGAAAAACCCATGATTTGACGACAAGAGATAATCTTATCTTATTTTTATATCATTTTAATTTTCACTAATTGCATATCTTAACTTCACGCGATCCACACATCAATGCGTCCAAGAGATATTTTCATGATAATTTGAGAACAAATACCACATTCACTTACCTTTTCCCGGGCTACATAGAATTGGCAATGAAAATTTTTGACATAGTCGTATTTCTTGAAAGCTTGACAATATTTTAGAGAAAAATGCTGTTGATTTAAAGCTGTTTATAGTTTTTATGTAACAAATCTATTTATTTAACCCAGCAGAAATTTCAATTGGAATGTTTACCAATCAGAATTGTTTTTTTATTATTATTTTGTACATATATATTACATGTATTAAAGGGAATGAATTTTTCGTATTAGATATGAGTTACTGTAATGATAGTCTAACGTTTTAGAAAAAATAAGTCGGAAATATTGAAAAAAAAATGCAAACTTTGACATAGCATACCTCCATAACCACTGATATTCAGGTCATGGTTGCTTGAATATTTTAGACTCATAAATAAAGCAGGAATATAGTTCTGCGAGGTTATTACTAACTAACTAACTAACTTACCATCACGCTGTTTCCCCGTGGGGATAGGCAGAGAGGATAGAGTGCTATACTCTTCTGTCCTGACATACAAATTTCGCTTCATCTACATCATACATCTTCGCATGCAAGCTCGACGGTTGTTGAGGCTTCTAACAGGTTATTAATGTTTTCCCTGTACAAAAATCGCGGAAAAATTAATGTCTTAACTGTATAAACAATTGTTCGAGTTTCTATCGTAAATTTTATTACGATTTATAAACAACAAATGATACACTTTGAAAAAAATTCCGTCGTCCAATTTAGGTTGAATTATTTTTGTGAACGTGAATTCCAAACAGTTCAATATTTTTTCCTTGGGCGGAATCATAGTGGCGTTATGCGACCTGTCTCAAAGTACAAAGAAATTCATTCGATACACATTTACTTGGTTGGAAAACTTTCTTCTGTTTTCTTCAGATTTTCCGCGAATCCCAGATGCAATGACAAAGAATAGCCAATCAACCATCGAGTCTCTCTAGTTGGACAGTCATGCCCGGTTAGTAATTGAAGAATTGTACAATAGGTACTTTGATAAAGTATTAATTTTTTATTTCAACGAAACAAAAGGTGGAAGAGACAATGGGGTACTCTTTTCGATTTGTTTTTCAAGTGATAAAAGGATTTATTGTATATTTATATCTATACAATTAACACGAGCGAGCACTGAATGTCTTTGAGGCGTATCTTTGGAATAGTTCCAGATAACGAACTTTGATCACAAAATTTGTACAATTGGAAAGAATTCAGTGATTGGGTCATGTAGAAATAATGACAGAACAACGAACGCCGAACACAAAGTGCCTACAGAATACAAAACCAATAGGATGAAGGAGTTTAGTTAGGCCAAAAGTAAGATGGGGTGATAATGTATATAAATACATATCTGTATTGTAGATCCAGAACTGGAGAGAGCTGCCGCAATACCGAGATGAGTGGAGAAGACTTTTGTGGAGATCAAGTCCCACTACGGGATAGCAGAATCAACAGTGATGATGATTAATAATTTAGACACTTTTTATCGTGACAAAGCAAGTATACGTTATATTAAATCAATGTATTAAAATATTAAATTAGAGTAATTAAAAATAATACCGAGATGAGTGGAGAAAGACTCTTGAGAAAGCCAAGACCCACCAGGGGATTGCAGAATCAACATGATGATGATAATGAAAGCAAATATACGTAATAAATATAAAATCAATATAAAATATTATGAATACTAAAATGAGGAATAAAATATAAAGAGAAGACAAGCTTTGTAGAGGTTAAGGCCCGCTATGATTTCTAGCCGCACGCATCGAGCGACTCCCACCAATCAGGAGCTCACGTGACGTGCCAACACGAGAATATGACTTCTGTCTTGTTTTCTTTTGACACGAGAATATGTCTTCTGTGGATATATTCTTGATATCAGAACACACATAATCCGCTAAAACTCGTATAAGCAATTTAACTCATGTTCTCAAAATAATTATACACATAGTGTTCTTCTCACAGTGCTTGTTCGTTATTGAACATTAACGATCATGTTGGCTAACATTATCTTTATGGCAGCGGCTGCAAATATTTGGACCGTGAACTTCGCGAACCACTGCCTTTGATTCTTTAGTCAGGATGTCTTTCGTCTTTCAAGACCATTTCTACTGGCAATTTTATCTTGAATGGTGAGATGTTGTAGGATCTGGAACTTCTCTGAATATCTCATGATATGGCCTTAATATTGTTAATTAATTCCGGGTTTTTATTTTTACACAAAAACAAAAATATGCATATTGAAAGTAAGGTCAAAATGTACAAGACATGCGTGCGACCTATTATAACATACGCTGTATAGACGCGGGCTGACACTGTCCGCACCAAAGGACTCCTCAGAACAACTGAAATGAAGGTGCTGAGATCCATTACTGGAAAAACTCTACGTGACCGTGTCCGAAATGAAGACATAAGGAAAAATTGCAAAATAGAGGACATAGCATGATGGAGTAGATCCAGAAGGAGATTGGATAGCCAGAATGGATAGTGACAGACTCGTGCATACAGAAGCGAATGAATCCCCTTTGGACGACGCCTGCCGGGAAGGTCACCGAAGATGGAAGGATAGGTAGACTTCGTTATCCCAGGAGACGTAGTTTTCTGTAGCGCAGATCAACAGATCTACTAAAAGAAAAAGAAGAAGACTTAATTTTATTTTGGCATCCAGATCATTACATTTTCACTTGTAACCCCATAAATCCAGCTTATTTTTAGAAACCGTATGAAGATCCGCATCTCGAAGGCTTTCAGTCGCTTTGGGGTCATTTCAGCGAGAGTCCATGATTTAATTGGATATTTAAAAAAGGATCACACAGCAATGTACCATTCTCATTCGCAAAATTTAATTCTGTGACGTGGCTGAACAATACTTTCCTTATGCCTAAAAATGCGGTTCTGTCTCACTTTATTAAGAATTTACAAATTAGGAGTGAATTAAATACTGGCTAATGAATTCAATAGGAAGGTATCGCTGATGGTTTGGTCACGTGGAACGCATGGGTAGTAAGAGATTGATAACGAAAATGTATAAGTTAAGTATCGAAGACAACGTGAACAAACGATATCCGCAAAAGAGCTGGCATGATTAAATAAACCAAATATTGGAGGACGGCCCTATTAAAAGCTTCATCAATCAAAAAGGATATAGTGCATTATGAAAGTGAACAAGGCAAAAATAGCGTGCTAGGAAAGAAGAGTATGGTGCTCTATCTACTCTGCCTACAACTGCGGAGAAACTGGGTAATGATTAGTTTTCTATTTATATTTTACGTTCTATTATATTTGTTAATACGCAAAAATGCCATTTCGTTTGACATTACAATGTTGTTTAGGATTTCACGTTGAATATAAAATTACAGGTTGTTTATAAATTGAGAATAGAAAATTCAATTTCCCCCAACACATTCACGTTTGATCCACTTCATTCACGTGTCAACTCGGCATATCGGATTTCCTTGTAAAAGAAAAACGACGTAAAATACAATACACGTTTCGCGTCCCCGTTCGCGCCGCGCTCCCCCGTTTGTGTATGAAAAGCGGGGAATATCTATATTTCATACAAAGGATTACTTAAATAGTTTGATTTTCTATTCAACTCGGCGGCGCCCGCTCGGGGGAAGGGTGGGCGAGAGTCCGCACGCGGTAAGACGCGATACTAGAAAGATATTGGATTTTTTACGACCGTATTAAAAACCCAACTTTAAGCCGAGTTTGACGGTGGTATTAGGAACACTCTCTCGTGTACAGCACTTTATCCCGCTACAGCATGAAAAATATACGAACTACAGGTGCGCGCAAATTGCGAAAGTACTATATACATAATCTTTAAACGTATATAGTAAAATCAGTAATATGAATTTTTTGTATATTATTGGAAATTTTTTTACGATCACAAACGGGAGAGCTGAATACCTATAGAAGTATTAAAATGAGAAAAATACTAATGTAATATTGATACTATTATTGAATGATTTGGCAGTCATTTTGTGGTAAAACAGTATGTTTTTTTCGCTTAAACTTTGCACAACACACACACATATACTCCCAAAATATTTTTTTTAGTAATCATTATTTTTAAGTTATTTGTCACCACTCAAGTTTCTAGATTTACCGACTGCTTTTCTCGAAACCGAAAAAGAAAGTTTTTTGTATAAAACCACAATTTATTGAAAAATTAACGTGTTTCGGGCCAATTGTCTCTATAACAAAAAATTTAACCTTGGATGTAAAAAAATACTGAAATACTTATTAATCTGCGATATTTTTATATTTATATATTATATCATTTATTATTTTTCATTATTAATTATTACTTAACCGTAAAAATTGTATTATATATTATCATATTCAAATGTTCACAAAATACACAAACTTGTACTCTAATGTCACTAAATGACCATCTATTAGGGTTATCAATGACCTGTTAATGACCTGTTGACAGTCTGTATGTTAAAAAATAAAATAAAATAATAAAAAAATAGACATTTAACAAACCAAAAATATTTTTTTTTTTCTATTAACCTTACTATTACAATATTGTTACTACTCTTGTATTTTATTTTTTCTTCACATTTACACATTTATTATTATTATGTATTTTTCTAAATTATTGTGAAATATGCTAGGATATAAGTTTACATGTTCAATTCTGTATATATACACTCTTATGTATAAACATATATCACTTACTTATATCTATAATATTTCCAATCGAATAAATAATAATAAAAAAAAACAATTTTGGAAAATTTATACCGTGCCATTTTTGGAATTGTGATGGTGATTAGTTAAATAAATGTTATATGGATTCCAGTATTCAATCCCTGTCTGTTTTAGCACAAATATTGGTCTAGTGAACATCTTTTACATGCAGATAACTAAAATATTTTAAAAATAAATGTAAAAATTCATTTTTGCATTCAGTATGCATGTGTAAGCCAAAAAAATGAAAATACGAAGTAATTTACATGACATCATATCGATCGATACGTGGGACTCTAATTAAATAATTATTAAGGTTCTGTTTTCGTGTCTGCTTGACTGACAACCGTAATAATTATCACTATTAAAAATGCTAGCGTGCGTTTTTTTACTAGAATTAAAATGTCATGCATTACCTTTATGGGATGCCGTTAATAAAATGATCTTACTACAGTTTAAAATAATTGTAAAAATGAGTTACATTGTTTTACAGTTTTCTACTGTGCAATAAATTATCTAGGTGAAACTACAGGAATGTAAATCCATAATAAATACTATATGAATACATTCCAATTAAAAATATTTACATTGTAGCTGTACACTGAAAAATCACGTAAGGGAGTGAATTAATGGTTCGCGTCTTAGCTAAATCCTGCTTTTACAATGCTTATTATAAAGGGTTGTTTTTTAGAGGCGAAGATCTTTAAATTGAAATAAAACACAGAAAAATGATTTTAATATGCATAAAATTGGCTTTGTTAAATAGATAATTTGATGGCATTATACGATTTTGGGCATGTGCCTGCCGTGGCTGGCGCGTACATGGCGAAATATGGAGGTCCAATTTTTACATATACTTCGCAGTAAATCAGGCTGTATTTCGGCAATAATGCGTCGAATGTTGGCTTTCGAGTGCTCAATTGTTTCTGATTTAACAGCGTAGACATACGATTTTACATATCCCCAGAGAAAATAATATAATGGCGTCAAATCCCACGAACGAGGTGGCCAGTTAATAGGTCCATTTCGTGAAATTAATCGTTCGCTAAAGGTTTCTTTCAGTAAATTAATTGTATCGCACGCTGTGATCCATATGACACCATCCTGCTGAAACCACATGTTGGTAACATTAACGCCTTCCAATTGAGGTACGAAAAAGTTAGTAATTATATCTTTTACCACTCACCGTTGAATGCAACGTTCTGACCATCATCATTTTTATATACCATATTTTTGATGCGCCAGTGAGAAGCGGCGGTGGCTTTGTCGTATAATTATCGCATTTCCGTCCGCGCGTCCAAGGTCGAGTCTTTCTCCAGCCGTGTAATTTAATATTTTGCCGTGAATTCCAGGAAGTTACGCGACACACAGACAACGAAATTATTATATTTAAATATAAATTTGAACGAAATTATTATACAACGTCGGCCTAACCTAACCTATTGAGGCTCAACTAATTGTTTTATTTAAATTCTTAGGAATTCAGTACCGCTGTATCGAAAACTAGAAAATTGTAAAAAGCATTCGTATACAGAGCTAATTATAGTTCCACTTATGTCAATCTCACTGGTCAGTTCCGTTTGTTTTTTACCAAATATAATGTAAGTGTAGAATATTAGCTTTTATTCAATATGCAATTTAAAGAATTGAATTGGGATCAATCTCAAGAAGTAAAAGTTCAAGTAGAGATGGAAAGAAGTGCGTTTCTCAGAATGTGATCGTTATTGTGACCTAAACCTGCAACTTAGAATGCGTATGGTTCGTTGTTATTTTTTCGCCACTCTCTTATATGGGTTGGAAGCATGTACATTGTACAAGGAAACTATAGACGCCTGAGTTTTCTGGTTTGATAGGGTGACAAAGAGTAGGGTGAAAATTATTAATCCTCTATGAGGAACCAAGTGGAGTTCATTAAATTTATGATCATCGAAATAATGTTTGGTATCAATTATATGGTTTGTTTCGTGACCGCCGATCTAAATGATGGAGTGATTGGTCGAAACTGACATTCTACGTATTCTGCTCCAATTACTAGCCAGGATTTAAAACCGTGCTAAATCCAACCAGTTGACAGTTGGAACGGAGTATGCTGGTGTATTTTTCTGTTGAAAATTTCCTTTTTTTTTTCGTACGAGTACAATATACGACGTAGCCGAAGTTCTTTAAAGTTATAGCCTTTCGGGACAGACGTGTCAATCTGTTCCGAATTCGATGAAGCCGGGAGAGTCAAAGATTGGTTGATGGTGTATGCACTCGATCGACAATAAGCGGAGCTCTGTAATACCAGAAAAGGATAAACGTTGTAAGTACAATTTTCAGCTGTGTAAATAGCTAGTTGTTGGATTGTATATTGTGTCCGGATCAAGCCCTTCATCGGCGGAGATTAAGAAGGAAAATATTTTTTCTTAACTTCTTCTCTTCTTCGTAGTGGTAGCAATCCGTCCGTCATCGTACATGGTTCCTAAGTCGTTGTTTATTTTTTGTTCCATGAAGAAAAAATTATTAAAATGCCAAAAAAAGTGTAACCTTTTCGATAGCCTACAACAAAGTAAGCAACGTCAGAAAAGTGTTCAACACATATTTTTTTATATCAATGAAAGGCAAATACTTTGTATAAAACCGCTATATATTGAATTATTAACATATTTCGGGGCCAATGGTCCCTTCATCAGGATACAGCAATGTACATTAAAAATTAAAAATCCAAGTATAGACATTAACAAAAACAAAAATAAATATATGGATGAGGTTGAATAAATAATTATGTGTAAATAAGAACTAATCTGAAAAAATGAAAAGGTAACTTTTGCAGAAAGGATTTGATTATTTATAATATTTTATTTGCTTTTAACACTTTTTATAATTTCTAAATTTGTAAATTATCTAATCATAATCCTATCTTATTTTTGTGTAAAATTTCTAAACTCTTATAAATATCAAAAGAGTTTTCAAAAAATGATAAGAAAATTCAGAATAGTAATAAGGTTTCAATTTTATTTTATTTTATCAGGCCGCGAAATTTAAATGTATATTTTGACTAAGCCTCGTAAATAATATATTTTTAGCTAGGTATTAACTATTTGGGGGTTATTATTATATTTTTATTCAACTGTCGTCTATACTTGAATAAATGAATGTTATGAAATGAAAGTCTAGCCGTTTGTCACTTTTGCTTCACAGCGGAAATGCAGGTGGTATTTTTTCAAAGTATTTTTAGCCGTACAGAGTTGTCGACTGTCCACGTGACGTGTCAGAATTCATTATTCGATTTCTCGCGATCAGATATTTTAAAATAAATAAATCAATACTTGTGTGCTCGCCTCGGTTCCTTGCATCCCTGACCGGCTAAAATTGCGCATACCGATTTCTGTATAAAAACAACGGAACTTACAAAGGTGAGATTTAAAATTAAAAAAAAAACTAACCCATTAAAACCAAGTTTTTATGATACTACCTTTCTCATTGAAACAGGTTTCGCGCCTACTCCACGCGTCGGGATCGAAAATTAAACTATATATAAATCGATAAAATTTGAAAAATTCAAAATTATACTAAAATTATTTTAAAAAATTAAACGAAAATTTGTTAGATCATTTTCATCGTCGCCACGAGTCTGCTTGCAAAGTTACAGCTCAATTGGATCAAGAAAAAGGAATAAAAATCGATTCAAAGTTTTTTCGACAGACAAGCAGACAAGCAAAGAAGCAGACACTACGAGTTAAAAGAAAGGGAGTATTTTCCCCGCTTTTATCACAATCGCTCAGTATTACATCAGTCGCTGATCGCAGCTTAAACTTAAACTCCCTGACTACCCGCTGCTGTAGATATTTTTTTGTAGATCCACTTTTTAAATGCTGTAAGCCGCCTTAATATTTCTTCGGTAATGGTTCATGCTTTAATTTTTAAAAAAGATATCGAGAGTACATGGCATCAGACGATCTTTATTCCTATTTAAAGGTTAAAATTATGAACGTACAATTTTTTATTCATGTGAATGCGGTGGCATGAGCTAACTCAATCAAATATTTGAATCCTATAGAAAAATCCTAATGTTACTTTATATTGCAACACAGCATTACTATTGCTTCTAAAATCTTCGCCATTTTCTAAGGTTTGAGTTAAACACTTTGGTAAATGATAAAATTTCCTTGGAAATAGTTTCTAACACTTTTAATTTTAATTTTAGTTTTAATAAACTTTCCTTGGAAATAGTTTCTAACACTTTTATATACCAGAAATCCCTAGAAATTTGGTTCCCTAAAATTATCACTTGAAAAATAACGCTCTGTATTTTTTCGCTCGCTGATCGCAGTTTTAACTCGGAATTGCCTGGCGCGTGGTTTCGAGCGGTACATGGCTACGCTTCTACGCTGCTCCGTACCTCGCGTTTCTCTCAAAAATCTTCGGGATACTTCTTTGTTTTCCTTTTTTATCTTAATAACATACTTTCTTGTAAATTTTGTTCTGCATTTTAATTGGCATATCTTATATGCCTTCGTAACTCGGTTAAGAAAAAATGTTATATTCTCAATATTGCGTGATAGAAGTCCATTAGCTCATTTTAGAGCTTCATCGAATATTTCTTGGGCGAGAGAATGGTTTTCAAATTATTTTATTTTGGGGTTAAATGAGGTGATGTCTGATAAATGATACTAATTCAATTAAATTTTTATCTTAAGCACCAATCGATATCCCAATATTCAATTCCAAAAGTATTCATTCATCTGCGTTGGCGTAATCAATGTAAATTGCACCGCTGAATGGTCAATATGGGTTGTAAATTAACTCCACCGAAAGCAAGTAATTACGTTAAATATTCTGAAATTATTTTATGGATTATGTGAAGCGGTCATTCAATTACGCGATTTCACAGCAGCTTTACAATTTTCATCGAATTAATATTACTAAAAAACAACGTTAAATGATTACGAAAGTACTATTTGCGCGCAGTGCGTGGTAAATAGGGGTACCAATCATCCGGTGGGAAAAAACAAAGCGATTCAAGCTTTTTTAACAAAAAGAAGCCGGTTTGCCGCTTAATAGTCGAAAAATCTTTCTAAAATAAGAAAAATGCCGCTCATTTCATGCAAGTCATTTTAAACTAATGAAAATAAATATTAATAGGGGAGATCTGCAATGAAAGGTCACTTTTATTGAGACACAAAACAAAATTTTTAAATTAATTAACAATCTATATACTATACATATTGAAAATAAAATGGTTGATAAAATTATTATAAAACAATAAAAAAATGGTTTTTGTATAGGTCTCGATTTGTCCTCTTCAAAACACCGTCGCTTTGAAAAGGACAATGGGTGTTATGAAACGGACATTGGAATGAAATGAAAGATTTATCAATTTAAACACAAATTTAACAATGCAGTAATTTTGGTAGGAAATAAATTCAAGCATATAGTAGGATTAGTGAAATTGTATTATTAGTGAAGATAAGTAAATATTCACAATTTTAGTTATTTCAGTTGCAATTTTGACAGAAAAAATACGTACGCCTTTTATAACATATGTCCGTGACACCATATAGAATAGAGAACACATTTCAATATTATTTTTAGAATATTCTTCCGTGCAAATTGCACAACAATTATTATCTGACCAATAAACATATGGACAAAAATACTTGTGAATGACTTTAAACAAAAATATGAGTTATTGTAATTATTTCTACAATAACATAATATGAAAATACAAATTCCCATGTAATATACCTTTAAAAATGTTGACAAAAACGTGATTTAATTTACTTTTTCTTATCGAAATCGACAATTGCGTGACGCTTATGCACATCCCACTCAAATGAACTGTCAGTGGGAGGGTATTGTCTATTAGGTGCTGCAACGTAGAATTTTGAAAAAACTGGCGCGAATACTTTAGAAATAACGGGTGTTAACGGTTTCATAGTGGATCTCCCCTACAACAATACAAACCTAAGTAATACTTTATTAATTTATTTATTCATAATACAAGCCCTGAATTGAGCTTTAACATTGCAAGGTCCATTATCAGGACAACACATTAGCTCCAAATAGGATATATGAGGCAGAATATCACAGAAACTACACCTACACATAGAAGACCCGTGAAAACCTGAGAACATATTTAAAAAGTAACAATTTGCAAAAAAGGTTTTCTTATTTTTTGTTTATGTCTATATTTCCAATTGACTTTTTTGTATACATTGTATCCCTAAGGACCTAAGGTACCGAAACATATTAAAATATTGGTTTCAACAAAGACTTTTCTTCTTCAATGATGGGAAAATAGTTTTGTGGTAACATTATATTATCATTAATAAAGTATAAGTTGTTTATGTTGTGTGCTGATTAAGCCGTGATCCTGAAACATGTTACAATAAATAGTTTTTTCAACAAAGTGTTTTCTTCTTCAATGATAGCACAGTAACTTTTCGGTAAAATTATTATTAAAGAATATGTTCTATATATTGTATTGTGATTAAGGGACCATTGGCCTCGAAACGTGTTATAATAATGGTTTCAATAAACTTTTTTTTTCTTCTTCAATGATAGCAAAATAACTTTATGGTAACGATACTATTAATAATAAAGTAATCATGTATCTTGATGAAGGTACCATTGGCCCAGAAAAATGTTGATTATCCAATAAATAGTGGTGTTTAACAAAGTGTTTTCTTTTTATTAATTAAATATATACAATATTGCCAAAGGTTCGTGGCTGTGGCAGGCAGGACAAGTTTTTTATTAAATTAAATCACTGGACACGAAATTAATCGGAGCACCGTTCTTTAATTAACACCAACTTTGTAATCACACAACTTGTCACTCCTGAATATTTTCAAATACGTAGGAAGATACTTTTCTATTTCGCTTTACTCTCGTATATTATTTGTTTATGGTATCTTGTAGGTTCCCAATTTGCTTGCCTCTATGGTAGTATGTCGCTTGTAAAAACAACTCTAATACTAAACGCGCGGTAGCCGGTCGATCTCTTTTATAGTCAATTTCACATCGCGATGTTTCCAGATTCTATTGGGTTTTACCAAACCTTTGCGGTAATTTTCAATTTAGTGTAAAAGATGTAGAGCGCTGTAATTTTTTTTATTTCATACAATTCTTTGTGCTTCTACTATCTCATGACAATGTATTAAATATAATACGTGACGTTTTTAAGAAAAAAAATTATAATATAAATTATATAATACAAATTAACAAATATAAAATAAAATAGATGTGTGTTCACAAAACTATTAAAAATTATTATATTTTGATAAATCTTCAAAGGATCTTTTAGCAATTTAACGAAACAAAATTAAGCTTTTCATTATTTTAAATATGATTACACAATTATGCGCTGACAGACACATGACGAATAATTGTGTTAAGAATATGCTTTATTAAAATGTTAGGCGCATTCTCTCTCTCCCATTCTAATCACGTTTTTTTCACGTTAACAACAGGGTAACTGGAATTACCTCCACAAAGGTACGTTTTGTAAGCTTTCCCAAAGCTTTGATCGAATACAAAGGCTTCAAAAGCGCGTCGAATATTAAAATAAATGTTTCATACTCAAACATACTGGCAGCAATTCAAACAACACGCTCGACGTCACTATAACTGATTAAACATGAAAGATAAGCTAATTTTATCAAAAAGCCACCCCGCTAGATATAATACAACCCCCTTCAAAGCTTGATGGTTGAGTTAATTGCAATACTTAAAAGGCTGTTTTTATCTACAACAAAATTCTATACTATATGTTTTTGTATTTTTGTATCACAACAACATTTTTACTTTATTTTTATGTATCACAACAAAATTTTTATAAATGTTCAAGTTTTTTGTTTGTAACATTGTGGAAATTCATTTTAAATATTTAAAAAAATGAGGGTAAACAACACTGTTTTCTTCCACTATATTTATTTTGAATTGTTAGAACGTTTTCGGGATTTCTCCCATTGTCAATAACAACACGTTTACAACAACAAACTTGTAAACGTGTTGTTATTGACAATGGGAGAAATCCCGAAAACGTTCTAACAATTCAAAATAAATATAGTGGAATAAAACAGTGTTGTTTACCCTCATTTTTTTTAAATATTAAAAATTTTATATTGTTTTTTTTGTATCGCAACAATAAAAAAGTTCATACTGTACCATTCTGATTTTTATTATGCATTTTCTTATTTATTAAATATTTACAGAAAAATATGACGCTTTTTTGTAAATTAATATTTCATAAATATGTTTTTTTTATTGTACAGATCAATTTTTTACGCATGACAATAATAAACAAATGTTTTTGTTAGGTCGTGTATGTTTGTCAGTTTTTTTTAAATCTTTCAATGTTCAGTTGTCCTTACTATTGTGGTAAGTCCTTACACAATTTTTATCTAATCCGTTGAAAATAAGTCACGATTGTCGTGTTTTTGTCCTGGGTGAAAAATGCGCTATTTGCTTTGTTTGTGTTGATAATTTTTCATGTTTTTTGTGTAATTTAGTAACCCTTTGTCTTATATTTAGCCTTTAACAAGCTAATGAGTAACAAAGAACGATCGAAACCCCAAGAAACAATTTTGGAAATGGCCACCGTAAAGTAATAATAGCTTCCCCATTGTTCCGCCATCACTTAACTATTGCTCCAATTTCACACCAATTTCACGGCATAACTTAAATTATGTTATTAAAATAAAAAAATGTTCAGCCTATATAATATAATTCTTAAGTGTGCGTGGGTGTAATTGCGATGGCGTGATCGGAACACTTTTTTTTTGCAACTTGCGCAATATTTCGCCAGAGGTGAAAAAATATCCACATCTAGCCCGCGGGAAAACAGTTTTAAATTCGAATCATATTAGTTGAAAATATTTTTAAAATTTCCAATTTTTAAAAATATCTCTAATTGGATTCAAATTTATCGAGACTTTTCCATCTCGCTTATAGCATCTTACGCCATAGTTAATAATAAATAGTATTAGATAGTCACATTTGAAAAGCTTAAGTATGTCTCAGAAAGTATATAAAGCAGCACGATGTTAATGGTATTAATGAATTGAGAAGAGATGTAAGGTTTATTACATTACATCGCTCACTCTTCTGAGCGCCGAGAACGGTTCAAAAGTGGCATGAATTGGCACGCTCAGTCAATTTCAGAACGCCGTTGCCTGTGAAGTGTAAGGACGACTCATAATCATCTTGCTATTAACACGTATTTGGTCAATAAGTACAAGTAAAAATTTCAAAAAGTAATGTCTACGGAAAGATTACATCAACACGAATAAAATGATTTTTTCGTCGAATAGAATAATAAAAACCGAAGCAGTGTAACGTTTATATATAAGTTTTATTTAGAAGTACCTCATTTTTAAACATATACATTTATTTATTCATATATTGTCAAGAGGTTCTTAAAAATTGAGGTCAATTTCACATGATCTAAGATTCTCGAGTAGTTTGGAACAGACTGCAATAGACTCGCATGTATCAAAATACGCCAGAAGTTTCTAGAAATCCAGCGGCTATAAATTAGGCCGGAAACGCACACGATATACACAGTTGTTTTTGACAGCGAAGCAAGACCGAGATAAATGAAACCAAATGCGACTAGTGCGAATTATATTAGTATCCAGTGATTTTCTGCATAACATAATACATTAATTGATTTTATATGATAAATTTGTCCTCCACTACCGCGATTTCTTGTCAATATATTTAAGATGAGCATTATACTTTATATGATAATATTATTAGATGTACCCATAAGTAATCAATTATTTAATGTCAAAAAAAGCAATTAACTACATTTAATTAAATTTTTAATCGATTTAATCTCCATCGTTATCTAGGACCTTTTGCCATCTTGTTGGTAGACTTTTAAGAAAAATATGCTTCTAGGTGTTTTTAAAGCATCATTATCAAACCCTACCGGGCGCCCACTTCGATAGCTATCAGACAAGTCAAAATCACCATCGGAAAATTTTCAAAACCAACGTTGGCACTTATTTACTTTCAATACGTCTCCATACGCATCACAAATTTTCTTTATTGCAACCGTTGCATTAACACCCGATAGAAAATGAAACAGCATGCAATGACGTAAATGTTCTTCAGTTAGTAGATTATCCGCCATTTTACAACAGAGTAATAATTTTTTTTTAAATTTAATTGTCATAAGTCACAAGACCACGGATTATAATATTGCATAAAAAACACGTCTTTACACTTTCACTTTACTGAGCTTGACTGAAGCAAACATTCCACACCAAAAATAATTGATTACTTATGGGTACACTATTACTTGGAAACCGTGCCAGCTTGCTAGATTTTCGATAACAATACTCCACTTCAATCAGCAATATACTCTATTTCATTATGTTTCTTTAGGTAAAATTATTACTTCACAGAATATTATTAGCAGATATAAAAACTTCCATACATTATTTTTTTAATTTTAATTAATTAAGAACTTTATATAATATAAACCACATGGAATAAAAAAATATGTTCTCAGATTTTCACGGCGGTTCAGATTCTTTTATGTGTAGTTTTCTGGATATTCTGCCGTGTATATCTGATCTCTAGTTCCCCATGGTCCTTGATGGACCCTGTAGTGGGATCCGAAACGTCGGACGGAGAGGTCAGATATATACGGCAGAATATCCCAGAAAACTACACACAGAAGATACTTGGAGTAACTTTACTTCTACCGGTTTTGATAATACTGTAGCTTCGTCTGGAAGGACGCACGTAGTATGCGAAAATAATATTGCTTAAGGTTCCACTTTAAAAATATAGAGGTACCAGCGGCGAAATCTTTGTGTACTATATCATGGAAAGGACTATAGATGTCCCTAGCATTCCTAATCTCATACAGGATATAAGTTCTGTGACCACCCCATAAGGATTTCATACACGTTCACCATATAAATGGCTTCATCTTTGCGAGACTTCTATAATTAAATTTTATTTAAAACAGCAGTAGTTGTTTGTATTTGTATTTCTATTTTTAATCTTTCGCAGAAACAGCTTAATTAATTTTCTTTTCTAAATATACAATTGCTTGTTAATTAAGAAGAAGTTTAAGAAATAATTTGAAACAATAATTTCATTAAGTTGCCTTATTAACCGGGGGCGGGAGAGACTCGACGCGAAGAAAGAGGTTTCTTAAACAAGAAGCAGAAGAGTTTTAAGGTGGTCTGTTTATTTTTGAATGTACAGAATCCAAATTCGTATTGTAATTTATATTAATTAATTGTAAATTTAAGATTTATTGGTAAAATTGTTTTTTTTTTTAATTTTTCGTTACTAACTAACTAACTAACTTACTGTCACTTAGGGGTAAACAGAGAGGATAGATGTATAGAGGATAGATATTTCTCTATATTGGCACACAACTTTTGCTCCGACTACATTCATACATGTTCTCTGCATGCTTTTTGGTTCTTGAGGCTTTTAACAAGTTACTAGATAATTAAACAAAAATGTTTGTCTCCCAAAAAATCTTTAAATATTTTTATTTTATGAGTAGTTAAAGATCAAAGCTTACCTAACATTACCTATTGTTTTTTTTTGACAAATTAAAGAAAAAAGTTTCACATCTCGTTAACAACTTGAATATGCTGATTTTTAAGACTGGTTTGTAAGAATATTTAAAATTTATAATAAATTAAAAAGTTACAATCTAATTTTGAACGCTAGTTTATTATAATTCTTTATTCTCCTGATTCTGGTAAATATTTTTAAAGTATACATTAATTTCATATATCTACCATCTATCAGGGTCATTAAGGACCCGATTTTTTAAATATTCTTAATATTAGTATTACAAAAAGATTCGAAATTATTTTTTTTTTTAATTATATTCATTTTTAATTTTTATCGCTTCAACAGGCCATGAGGCAAAATTAATGTAGCAATATACATACTTGACAAAAACACCCAGGTTAGAGAAAATAGCATAGAGCTACCGAACCTGGAATCTATGATTTGAGAGGTCAGTGTCATGCCTACTAGACTTCGAGGGCCGCCATAAAATTAATTTCAATTTCAATCAAATTATAGCATCATATATTTCTTTATTTTTCTCTTAAAATATGCTATATTTTTTCATTGCTGATTTCCCGGATAGTTTACTATACGACTTCATTCCATTCTGAATTATTCTGTGCAATCGATATGTGCATATTAAAAAAATATAAACAAAACGATATATGTGAACTGCTTTCAAAACATATTTTCAGGAAAATGCAATCCCTTGATTTTACCCCACACACAAAAAAGCATTTCCGAAAACATGAAGCCCGATAAAGCTGAAACGTTGTGCAGTCGTCGGCGGTGAAATGTGTTAAGATCAGCGACTATTTTAATACCGCCAGCTCGACGAGCGTGTAAAGTTGAAACTGCCATTAAAATGAAGACTAATCCCGCGCTGCGAGGAGCGGGTGGCGGCTCGGGGGGACGGAGGGGGATTATCGTGTTTGCTGCCGGCGGGAGTTTTATTGTGCCAACACAACATTTACACCGTGTATGACAAGCCAAATCCGCACTCAAAAATTGCGAATTTTGCGATAACTACACCATCGCCAGCGAGCTTAAGGCTTCAATCAGGTTTCGCGTCACAAACTCGTTAACCCTACAAGGCTTTTGATAGTTTCTCTACGCGGTGGCTTTTCATAAGACGATTCGGCTTACTAATAATAATTCTCATTAGGTATACTTTTAATGTTGGCAACAAAATGGCTCTTTATTAGTCGATTCGTATATCGAAAATGGCAGCACTTACCAACGTGACGCAGCCGTCTCTTCCAATGTCCTATCGGTGACTGAGTATACACAAAGAATCAACGCGATACACTCAATAGTTCGAAAGAGAAAGGGACAAATATTCACCGTGTCAGTCGAAACGATCAATTTCTTCATTTTATGTTTTTACCTTTCTCAAGCGGTGATTAAATTGAAACGCGCATTTTCACTACATGTTACATGTTCCATGCTTCTTTAGTTTATTATCATCACTCCGTTTGCCTGAGGGGATAGGCAGAGAGGATTGAGCACCACACTTTCATGTCCTGACACACAACTCTCGCCTCATCCACATTTATACATCTTTGCATACAAGCTCAACGATTACTAAGGCTCCTAACAGGACCATCTTTCTGTATCTGATCAATCTAATCATTCTACGTCTTCCTCTCTTTCTCGCCGTCATATATTTTTATTACCATTCTATCCTCTCTTTTTCTTATACTCGTATTCCTATAATTGTTCTCGTAGGTTGCGAAATAAATCGTATACATTGTAGCTTAAGATATATATCAGTTCTAAGCTAATAAAAGACTTTATTTATAATTATATGATACTTTTCTATATAAATTGTATTACGTTTAAAACTTACTTCTGTAATTATTATTATCCCTTTAATTTATACTGATTAGGGGTAGACTGAATACATTTATTCATTTTCTAAGACCGCAATAATACTAAGCATTTGCATTTACACCCTGCAGTGTGAACTGTTTTACCGACACTTTAATCCTTTTAATATGCCCCTAAAAATGTCGGTAATGTCATTAAGGTGGTTGACAAAGTCAGGGGTAGGAAAGATCACCCAAGGGGGTGCAAGAAAACCATTCTTATTCGGTACTTAAACATTCACTTTCTACGCTAGGGTGTACTGTGAAAGTTTTTAGTGGAAAAGCAAGTCTAGTACCTTGCGACACAGAACAACGAAAGATAAACATTATGTATGCATGTATTGGTTGAATTAAGTAAGGGTCACTTGGGTAGTTAGGGAATGTTTAGCGAATGTATAAAATGTAATAAAAATATAATACAGGATAGGAATCTTGTAAAGTTTTCACGTCCATTCAGAATCTTCTGGTTTGTGTCTTCTGGGGTATTATGCCTTTTTAAATACTTACGCCCTCCAAATTTTGATTTTAGTTTTGACATCAGAGCACTCAACTACACCGGGATACTTTTTTTATGAAATTCAGAGTGAGGCCATAAAATAAAGTTTAGCCTTGCGCACTCCCGTGAGTTAATGGAGAAGTCGAGATCGAGCTGCTAGCTGGCTGGTGGCGGTGAAGCAAATGGCGAAGCCTATAGTAACGTCCTTTTCCTCCACTACGGTAGGTTAACTGTAACCTTCCCGAAGGTTCGGTCGCTGTCGTCATCCGCTCCTCGTCGCGGTGCCTATCGCCCGCGAAATGTCGCTACTGTTCAGTTTTCGTCCGCCAGGTTCGCTACAGGCTAATTGCAGAAAATACTACTTATATTGCGCATCAACACTCTTTGAACCCGTGGCATAATTATATCGAATATCCTTTTTGTCGAACCAACTTTTTCTTAACCAACTTTATCCTGAGATATTACAAATCTAAATTCAACATAACCCCAATTCATCGAATTAGACATTTAGTTTCGACGCCTATTGTCAAAGTTTAAAATTTAAAAAATTGGAATCGGAACATTTTTTCATATAAATATTGATAAACCTCGACGCTACGTAGTCATTTTAAATATGGAATAATAATGGAAATTTATTAATTTTAATCGACATATTTAACAAATTACGTCAAAAATGATTTGATAATGTATGGTAATCCTTTTTACGTAAATGTTGAAAGTTTCAGAGCTCTAGCTAGTCGGGAAGTTGGTGAAATATCAATTATAAGATTCCGCCATAACCAAAAACAGACAAGGCAATAATTTTGAACATCTTTGCTGAAAAAAAATATGTTGATAATTTTGAAATTTATATATGAATTGTATGTGAATAAAAATAGAAGTTATAATCAATCATTCAAACGTTGTTTACATTTTTTGGGACACCCTGTATAATGAGCACCAAAAATATGGATTATTTTTATAGTTAATTGAATTAGCTTCATATATCATGGTTTGGTGGAAATAAGTATGCTTGTTAAAAATATCGGCAGCGACGTAGGAATTCCATAAAGAATAAGCTGTGCAGATATATACTCCATAGTGCAACAATTGAGAGGTTCTACTGCTTCAGACAAAAAAAAAAAACGATTAAGGGCGGCGAATTATTTTCAGAACAATTTAATGTACAAAATAAACGAATCTTAAACACAGGAGACATACTCTTACTCGTATTTATTATACAAATAAATTCATTTCTAAATCCACGAGAAGGTACATATTATATATTTCTTAAATTTTTTATATTTTGTTTTTTAAAATAAAAAAAACCTCCGGCCCGTTCGTTCCACATCAATGGTCAGAACATTAATTAAAAAGCTCTTAAACAATTTTAGAAAAATGCTTGTACGTCGAGGGTGAAAAATAGTTCTTTGACGTTTGAAAATGAATTTGCGGTGTCAACCCTGTTTGCTGCGTGGCCGATCAAAGTTTCGTATATTTTTTTATTAAGTTGAGAGTGTGTCCAATTTAATTATTTATGGCCTTTCCTATAGATCTCCGACGACGCGGCAAAACCTAGTGATATTTGAAAACTAGACGTTACATAGTGATAATTAATTAAGATTTTTTTTATTTAATATAAGATACCTACATAATATTAACCGGTCGGACGCCAGCCGTACGTAAGAATGTACCCTGTCTGCTGGGCAATTTCGCGCACGATTGCTGTTTTATAGACACTTTTTTTGTGATGATTATATTCATGTGCTAGAAGAAAGAAAGAAAGAAGAAGAAAGAAAGTGCTACTAAAGATATACAGGAACTCTTCAAGAAACAAGGCTCTATGCCAATTAATGCTATCTTGTGGTACAAACTAATTACACGATATCATGAAGATGGGACATGTAAGCATAGATTGATTCATAAACATAGTACCAGATTTACGGTTAAAGAAGGACTAAGAATACCGAAGGTCGTAAATAAATATGGACAAAGAACATTAAAATATGTCATACCAAAAATATTAAATAAAATCCCATGTCGTGTCAAAATGGATATTAATAAAAAAGGGCAAAATACAGAATTACTGAATATGTTATTAAATAAAAGAGACTTATTTTGATTTTGGTAATATTTGTATTTTTTCTTGTATTTGTTGTATTGTATTGTTGATTTGTATTTGAGTTTATAAGATCTATTGTAATTAATTAATATGAATGTATTTCTGTTAAATACAATTTATTTATATATATGTATTGATGCACCTACAGACAAATATCAATGTAATGTTTTGTGGGTCTGGGATGTAAAAAAAAAATACATTAATAAAAAAATAAAAAAATAAAAATGTAAAAATCATCAATAATCGCTAAAAAGTTGCAGTTTCTGGTTTTCCAATATACAGACTTCAATAATTGCTTATATTTCAATAATTTCTTGTACAAAATATATTTATTCCTTAATTATGAAATTAAGTATTTATAACGTTCACCAATTCCAACTATGATAGACTACCACATCCATAAAATTTTTGAAGTTATATTTTATTTTTATTTTTTTTTTATTTAAAAAAAATCCTTGTTTACGAATAAAGATACTTAATATTAATTTAACAATAAAACATAAGATAAATTACACATTATTTGTTTTGTTTAATTTGTGGATTATGCCACTCTACTAGGCTACGCCTGTCCCAGAGTGGCGTTATAGAACACAATCTTAATATTTTTTCGAATTCGTCAGTAGTATTTATTTTCATAAGGTAGTAATTATGTATCTACAAAGTATCAAGTGGAATGTTAGTGAAAGTTGAGTGAGTCATAAGTCCAAGTGTAAATATGTGTAGAATAATTGTTTAATGTAAAAAGGGTTAAAGTTTTGATTAAGATTATTTTTTATTTTCCTTAATTAATTAATTTATTTATATAGGTATATATTTTTATTTGAAGACATTATTATGCAATTACAGTAAGTAAATTTTCAGTTGATCTTCTACCTTTGGAGGTAAGCCAGTTGTTTGCTAAAGCTTTTATTTTATTAATTGAGTATATACTGATTTCTGGGAAGTCTGTTTTAAATATGTTAAATATTTTATTTAATTATATATAATAATTTTATTTAATTATATAATATATAATATATTTTATTTTATTATATAATATTTTATTTAATATATATGTTTAATTTTCACACCTTATTCCACATGTGTTCCTTGTCCGTATTCCTCCAATAAGCCAGTACCGATTTCTCCACTGATACTGGTTTATTGGAATACGAATTATTTATTTTTTATTGGAATTTTAAAAGCAATGTCCTTTTTATATGTATATCAAATTCTTCCGAATTATTAACATTACACTAGAATACGCCCGAAAATTATTTCAATTTGTAACTCCATATTAGATCATTATTTATATATTCAGAATATTTTTAGTGTCTTCAAATTTTAAAGATATAATACTGGATTTTATCCCCAGGGGGACATCATTAATCAAGATATATTAAAGATGTCTCGTAGAAACTATTTTTTATACTGGCAAGTAGTATTTTTTTTGGTGTTCATAGGGCTTACGACTCTTCGTTTCGTAGGGCTGGCTTAAGTGATCACGTTTCATAATATAACGTTCACCAATTCCACCCATGATAGACTATCACTTCTATCAAATTTGATGCTGATGTCTTGTTCTGTCGTGAAAACTTCTTAAAAATCTACTCTTCTGACTCTTGAAGGCTTTACACGCTTATATCTCAGAAAGTTTACAACGCAGGTGGAAGTTAATGGATCGAGTGCTGCTAATGGATTAAACCGGCGTGAATGAGGAGCTAAATTGTTACACAAGCTATGAGGTGGGTATGAGATACTGGAAACATTACTGCCGAATTTTTGATTCTTTAATTGTGTATTAAGAATTTTTTACTTGAGATATTAAAAATGATAAGTGAATGAAGATAAGTAAATGAAATACTATGTTTAAATTTAACGCACCCTCATGCATGTTCTTCGATGGTTTATCTGCCCACGCCAGGACCTTCGCGGACACCCTCTGTTCCTGCTGCATTTAGCACATACCTCATATGGATTATTTATTATTTTCTTCTCGCTTATATTCTTCACATTTTTATTATTTTCAAATTAATCTCAGTGTAAAAGTAAGTACCAGCTCCGAAAAAAGACCGATCAATGTCTACCCGACTATCAAATCCTTTCCCGGAACCAAACTAAAATAACTAGCGTCGACAAAATGAAAAATCACAACGATTTGAATTCAACCTTTGCCAGCAAAAATAACTGATTCGTCGGTAGTTTTCGAAATGAATCTTTAATCGAAAAAATTTATCTGTTTCAAATGTTCTCGGATAATTCACAAAAGCTAAGAAAGTTTTTAGAATTTCACCTTCGCTGGTGATGTCGTCGTTAGAAGTATATTTGTTAAATAAAACACGAAATAGAATTTGGTTATGCACAGCCAAAGAGAAAATTTTTTGAAAAGCAAACAATTGAAGATCTAAACCGAACACGATGCTCCGTAGCTATCTGGACAACTAATTCTAAAATAATTATTTTTTAAATTCGTTTGAATTTTTTTTCAAAACAATATATAAAAATATCATATGTGTTTCAAACACTTCAACATTCAAATTTTTTGATAAATAAAATTAATATTTGCAAGCTTTTACTCGCATAAAACACAGTTTTATTCAATAAATAAACAAGTACATAATATAAAAACAGAATCAAGTTGAAAGAAATTTTCTATGTGTATTGCATTTGCTTGTAAAAAATTTCTTTGTAAAAAATTGAAGTTTAATAAATTCGCATATAAAAGAAAATATTTTGAAAAAAACACTTAATTTTACAATAAAACTTATTTGCTGGTCTCCTGGTATCACCAGGTGAGCGTATTAGCTACTAAATAACTTCGCATGCCTGTTAAAATTTGAGCAGTCAATCAGCAGTACGAACAAGAAAAAACCTCTGTAATACAGTGATATTATGGCTCGAATGTGCAATATACGTACCTATTGCTTGCTGGATTCCAAGTGGGAATTTAAAAGCAGTGAAAATGTCTCAGCGAATCGCCCTCGTTTCAGCCAATGGAAATGCAGGTTGAAGAGTGTGTCGTGTAGACCGCCTTTGAAGTAAAAGGGAGTTCGTAAAAGTGATATTTCTGTACAGAAATTGCTTCAAATTTAGCTAGCCGAATTAAGTCCTATCAAGACTTTAAGCATAAAAGGCAGGCGTATATCGTGCTTTTACTTCTATACCGTCCAAACTTGCTATCAATAACCGTTTTATTAGTAACCCTGTTTAATGGTGACCTTATTTATTTATTTATTTATTTATTTAATGATCATGGAAGACCAACAGCACAACAAAGAAGCATAGAAAACATTGATATAATATAGATGGCCAATTACAGGTCTATATGAATTAATTTAATTAATTGATCTATTTTATATGATATTACAATATTTAATTTATTTAGGATCTTAATTACTTCTTTAATGGTAGCAAAATGGCTTTTTGGCAACATTATTATTATAATAAATAAGATTGTGTTATGAGGCCAATAGTCATTAATAATAATAATTGGATATTTTATATAGCGACGTTTTCGTGTATAATCACCTCAATGATCACTTAAACTAGCCTATGCAGGTGATAAGCACTAGGCCATCGTATAAAAGTTTTCCATACACGTTTCTCATACAAATAGGTTCGTCTCTGTGATACTTCTATAATTTATTTTAATTAGAGGATACGCGTATTGTCTGCGCCCGTGCACTATCCGCTCGGAATTATCTAGGAATGTATTAAAAATATATTTTTGCCACCAATTTATCTTTATAAATGCACTTTAGTAAGAGATAAGGTAAGGCAGGTAAAATGTTTAGGGAATCGAAGAACTCCAATACATGTTTTATGGATTCACTAACTAACGGTGACGGAATGTCCAATAACCAAAAACTAAGGTTTTTACCAAATCCAAATTCTTCACAAAACACCCTTTGAATAAGTTTTTATTAAAATATTTCGAACATTGCCACATTTACGAATTGCATTTGTTTTAAATGGTATTCATCGAAAGCGCAACTACCCCTATATGGAATCAGATGTGCGATACGTGTGCTAATGCAATCTCACGTGAAACACACGTTAACACGGATTTGCTGCAAGTTAAGGCACGTTCACAACGATACGTGCACACGTGTGCTGTTGCAGCATTGTACTAATTTGTCGTAGCGCATCCGCTTTAGTGTTGGTGACCCAACGTTGACGCTACGATAATACAGATGTTGTGGGAATTACACAGAGATGTCGCGGTGTTGCTGTTCACTTCTTGTTTAGTAGATAGATTGTTAAGAGATCTACGCTGTGATTTCACGGATCTAGAAATTTTCTTTTGTTGTGAATTTCGGAAATTCTTTTATTTTATTTTACTAAGAACATAGAATAGCACGAAGTGGCCACAGAGTTTACGCATGATATTATAATTACATTTATATCTCAGCCAATGCGAAAGTGTGAATAATTTTTGATTTACCCTCGTGAATGCCATATTTTCCATATTTTGCTCAGCTGCACTCAAAGACCCTGGGGAGAATATAGTCATCCACTATCATCCTTCTTGGACAATTTTTTCTACAGATCTTTACTTTTAAAGGCCTGCACAAAACAAAGGCACCTCATTAAATCCTTTTAAGGATCACTGGCCAAACATAATAATTTTGCTGTCTGTCTGTCTGTCTGTCTATCTATCTGTCTTTATGTCTATCCGTCTCTAACGCCGTGTAACTCCCGTAATTTCATTCGAATTCACGGCTAAAAAATGAAATTATTTAGCCGTGAATTATTTTTAATTATTTATTTTTGTTTTCCCGATGAAGAAGCCATTGGCTTTGAAACATGTTGATTTTTTTCAATAAATAAGTGGTTTAAACAAAGTTAATTTATATTAATTACATTTTTTTTAATCGAGATATATTAACGATGTCTCATAGAGAAGTCTTTTAGTTACATTTCCTTACTTAAAGTTTCACAAAGAACTCCTAGAGATGTCATCATATTTATAATATTATATTTTTTCCTCCATGCTCAAGACTGCCTTTAAAAATTCTATTTGGTGTAATAAAAATGTTGTTCATGTTTAACAAAGTTGTTTTAAATTATAATATAAAAAAGCTTACAAATGAATGATTTATTTGAAAAAATTCCAAATAACTAAAAAGATTAGCCAGATTTTGCTGAATCTTCTTCTTCTTATCCCCCAAAGTTTTTATTATATAATTGTATTCTCTATTTCAACAGATATATTTGAGAATACGTCTGAGATGTATGTGTGGCAAATACATTTATGATAGAGTAAAGAATGTTGATATTAGGAATGAATGTAAAGCTGATCTGAGCATAATTGATAGAATTAAAAAAGGGTCGCTCAGGTGGTTTGGGCATATTGAGCAAAGGTATAACGCAAGTGTTGACGGTGCCAGAAAAAGAGAACAGCCGCGGAAGAATTTTTTTACTATTTTTTTTCAATGGTCCTATGCATCGTATGTTCATAAATAAATAAATAAATGTCCAGAAAGAGAGGAAGACCGCGGAAGACGTGGCGTGACCAGATTAACCAGATACTGGAAGAGGGTCCCGTTCGAAGCGTCCGTCGAGCTTGCATGCGAAAATGTATGAATGTGGATGAGGCGAGAGCTGTATGTCAGGACAGAAGGGTGAGGCACTTTATTCTCTCTGTTTACCCCCATGGGGAAACGGCGTTATGATAAGTAAGTAAGTATTGGAGAATAAACATGAAATCGACGAGACCAACGAATAAAAATACACTTTTTTTTAAATGATAAAAACGATTTTTTTAACAGCCACAGTACTTAGAGTGAACACAGTGTACGCGTATGATAATAAAACCCAAAGCGTGAGGCAGATATCAGCAATATTTGGTATGTATTCAGGGGTTACAATACCCTAGGAGCCTGTTGCCAAGCTCCTCCACCGTGACTGAGATGCAACTCTCCCAAAATATAACGTTTACCATTTTAAACCGTTATAGAATGCCACATGTATCAAATGTTTGAAAGTTGTATATATTTAAATTATACAATTCGTTTTATATGTATGTTGTAATTATCATAAGCGCGACCAGCGTCCAAAGCTTTTTCATTCCCCTTAATTAACCACATATGTCACTAATGAGATATCTATTTTTTGATTGGAATTTTTTAAAGCAAAATCCTTTATAAGTGTAACGAGATTCTTCCGAATTATTAGTAATAAACTAGAATACGCCAGAAATATCATTAAAAAAAATTTAAACTCCTTTTTGAGACCAGTTTTTTACATTCAGAAAATATTGAATTGGTCCAAATTTTTCAGAACATCGTTCTGGATTTCGTTCCAGGGACATTCCAGGGACAATTTACTTGCGATGAGACATCTATAATATATCTTCATTAATGATGTATCTGGGACAAAATCCAGTATTGTATTCTGAAAAATTTGTACAAACTCAAAATATTCAAAATACTTAATACTTCACCTGCCGATGAGAGAATCTATTACTCTCGAATTTGAGTAGTAAAATATAAAAATATTAACAAATTCACTTAGTGGTAACATAGTAAATGTTGTTTATTCAATTTAATGATCTTTTAAAATGATTTTTTAAACCATAGACTATTAAGATAGTTAAAATTATTTCTCATCGCAGTAAACAGTTAACTAACCACTGTTACGTTGCCTGGTCTTAACTACTTTAGCATTAACCAGATTAAAGATAATTTCTACTGATAACCAAGAATCCATTTCTATAATCATTCCCAAGATAATTGTCAGCGTACATTAACTTTATAACTGTTATTACTATTTATGACAGTGTTCACGAAGATTGGTATGATGTTTTGAATTACCTTGGGCAGCACATGTCAGTTATGGACAATTATGGTTTTGACACAGAAAACCTTTCGCATAGCTGTTTCATATATTTAAATTCAATTTCAATTTATAAATAACATGTACCTTCATTATAAACCTACATTAAATTCGTAGGTTAATTCGTAAATTAAAATGTTATTTTCGTTAATTCGTAAATTAAAATGTTATTACAATTAATTAATATACATGTATAAGAATTCTTATCAAAGATGAAAGAGAATCCTGCTTCGAAAAACCCCATCAGAGTCATGGAACAGATCAATATCCAAAGTCATATTGTTCAGTATAGCGGAACACCTTCCAATAGGCATAACCGTCGGTAGATAGGTCCTGTATATTGGAATCTGAAACAATCGTTGTTGACGCTGTCTTAAAAAAAATCGTTTCAATCCCAATAAATCGGCGTTAATTGAATAAAAGACATTTAATTGCTTGATACATACCTATAACCATAATACATATAAATATAGGATTGAATACAGCAAACCTATGGGCCACCACCTACCTCACAAGATATATAGAAATGCCTGTTCGGATGTAGGTAGCCGTTTTTAATATTATACCACCATAGATCGATATCTAATATTTATTTTGAAGAAGGCACATACATTAAAAATCAAGAATAAAAAATATATCTAAGTATCTTGCGAGATGTAAGAAAAAAATCGTGATAAATGCAAAGGATAGTTTTACATTTTTTTATCAATAGTGTTTTTCCTATGGATTCTTAAAAGCTAAAAAAAAGATCCATCCTTAATATTAATAAACCAATCAATAAACCACGCAAAAATCGATCAAAATGCGTAACACACAGTTTTTTAGCAATTTACTGAAACAGCTGAAAACATGTTTGAAAAGGTTTATTTGGCAAAAAGTGACAATTTTACAATTTAATTGAACTCTTGATTTATAACTGAATAATTGCAAATTGTTGTCTTTACTATGATGTTTCAGTCTACTCCCACTCTAGTATAAAGCGGCCATTTTGTCACGTGAAACATCCTTGGGAGTTGACTGGTTGAAGGGAATGTTGCTGCCTTTGCTTTCAATAGTGATTTGGAAATATGGTTTTATAATAGGAAAAAGCTTTCGAAACAAAATGAGTGCATTGTATTTTTTTTCATTTTGCTTTGCGAAAAAGTATATTTTCTACGTTTTGATACAAAAAGTAAGAAATGTACTTTTGGTAGATCCGAGTTTAAGTAGGTATAGTTGAAATGATTTAAAAAATTGAAAATCATTAATATTTAAACATCGCAAAACGCTCTTTGGCTCTCGTGTAAAAATTTACCTGTTTTTTCAATTAAAACGGACTACTTGCAGATAACAAAGACTTACAACAAAGATTTTCCCCTTTCATACGTGTCCTTATGATCATACACCCTTAGCATCCGCGAAAATTGAACTTATCGCGACAAACATAAGTTAGCCCGACGCAGTGACGTCCATAGGCTAACGGCCGCCCATAGGCAGAGTTAAAAATTATATATTTTTTTAAAGACCACGCTTATATTTAAATGTACTAAAACGTAAAATAAATAAAAAATTCGGCCAATAAATTTTTGCCTCACTCTCCAAATGAAAGGTGGGCGCTTGCAATATGGATATAGATTACAGAATTCTGTTGTTGATGGAGGAAAATCGCTTTTATTTAGAGAGTATAGCAAAAAATTTTTGTCCGTAAATTTATTTTTTACTTTTAAGTACATTTAAATATTTGCGCGTTTTCAAAAAAAAATATATATTCATTTAATATATTATCCACCATACAAAATCACTTCGGTAGAAAACTAGCGCCGTGTTTTGATGTAAGCTGTGACCTCATTAACTAATTTCCCATGCAAAACTTTGATTATATAATTATGATTAATTATATTTTAAAAAATAAATGTTTTATTGCAATCACCTAGCTTTATTTAAAATGTACTGAATCATAGATTGTATGCATATTTCCGTTCCAAAATCATGTTACCTGTAAATTAATAGGTTATATTTCCTTTAAAACTCGATACAATCTAATTAAATAATTATCTATGACTGCTTTCATTTTCTTGCGATATCACTGTCTTTGTTTTTATGTCCCAAATATATTGTAAACTAAAAGGCGTGTTAAAAATATTTCGCCATTTTCAAAATTTGTTCCGTGATCATTTGCCGCTCCTCAGAACTTGCAGCTCCTAGGCCACTGTCTACTTGCCCTTGCCCGCCCCTGGCCCAACGTACGAACCTTTTGGGTCTCCTCGCTGCTAATCACAGCCGAGCCCCATTATTAAGGGTGGTACAGTGGGGGGTGTTGTCGCGATTGTTCCACACATCCCCGAACAATGGCGTCAGTCAATCCGGGGTTATATTAACAATCTTTTGATGGAGCAGCCTTTGTTCTCCCTCTCAACGCGACCGGATGTGTGCGCGGCGCGGGGTATTGCCTGTCGCGCGAACAGCAGGTTGGCAAACATGTGGACGCAGGGTATATTAATTTTTCGCATAGGAGAAATGGCGCGCGGGTTGACCGTTCCTGGAAAATAGGAATACGGGAGTAAGCCTGGTTCTATGTATATTAATAAACATTTAAACCAAATTTAGGTAGAAATTAGGCAATTTCTTACAAAGTAATGATTAATTATTGCTTTTTTTTATTGACACTTAAGGCATATACTGAAAAATAATTTTGATCACACATAATAATTTCTTCTTATTAATTAATTATTGCTTTTTTTATTGACACTTATTAAGGCATATACTGAACTATAATTATATCAAACATAATAATTTCTATGCTTGTCCGTCTGTCTGTTCGTCCGTCTGTCCCCGTAACTTCATGTAACGTCCGTGATTTCGTTCAAATTCATCATAATCATCATTCATGGCACTACAACCCTTGGTGGGTCTTGGCCTCCTCAATAATTTTCCTCCGCTCATCTCTGTCTAGTGCCAACTCTCTCCAGTTTCGAAGCTCTAAGGCAGATATATCTTTGAGGACGTTGTCATTCCTTCTTAATTTTGTCCTTCCTGAGCTCCTTCGCCGTATTGGCCTTGAGTTCAGCACGGACTTTGGTGCTTGGTGCTCGAACATTCTCTCCACATAACCCAGCCACCGAGTCTTCCCAGTTTTATAAATTTTGTGACGTTTGACTCCTTAAATAGAGTATAGAGCTCATTGTTGTAACGTTTGCACCAATGTCCATTTTCTGGAACCGGTCCGAAGATACGCCAAAAAATTTCCTTTCAAAAACGTCCAGTGCTCGCTGATTCCTCTTCTACCCACGTCTCAGCTGCGTACGTGATCACTGGCCTAATAAGCGTTTTGTACACTAATATATTGGTATTTCTGGATAGCAGTCTGGATTTTATCTGCTTTTGTAGGCGGAAAAAACAGCGATTTGCGCTCACTATGCGTTCTGGATCTCCCCTGTAGTATTATTGTTGCTTGTTATCAGGGATCCTAGGTATGTAGATCATGGTACCGTTTCAAATATTTGACTTCCACACGAGAGAGTTGGAATTTGTTGGGTGCATCCTACGGCCATGTATTTGGTCTTCTGCTGGTTTACTACCGGCCATGTATTTGGTCTTCTGCTGGTTTCGTTCAAATTCACTTTAAATTCACGCTAAAAAATCAAATTAAACGATGGGGCTTCAACCCCAGGCCAGCAAACGCGAACCGGCCGCTCTATGCAAGTTGCTACGGTCGCCTCTCCGTGGACTGCAGCCAAAAATATATTTTAAATATATACTAAGGCTTAGCAAAGACACGCGCCAATTATCCGTATTTTTTACGGGTTACAGCTAGTACAATTAAAAAATATATATTTTGTTTTCACTAATAATTTGTTGAAAATATCAACATGTTTCTCGACCAATGGTCTCTTCATCAAGATATAATATATACTAACAAATTAAAAATCAAAAATCGAAATATATGTACACAATAAAAATAATATACGGGAAATGGATAAAAATACTTGCATGAAAAAGTACCTGGTTATTTATAATATTTATTTATTTAATCATTTATTCATTTCCGCAAGCGCTTGTGTGAAAATTCTTTGGTCGATAGAGTGAGAAATGATCAAATTAGAAGTGAATGTAATGCTGGATGTAGTGTGGTAGACCGACCTTGTTTATATCAGTGTATCATATCTCATTGTATTGTTTTGTATTGCATGGTTTCGATGAAGCGGTTTCGTATGGACGCCTCCCCGCGCCGCTTGCACTCGTATGAGTTTAAGTAGCGCGGGGAGGATGACCACTTTAGCATAAAAAAAATGCCGAACTGGGTGTCGAACGTGTAGGGCCTGGTATGGAAATAAAACTCTGCTCGTAAAACGGCCTTGGGTGTGTGGTGGTCCCTTTTCACTAATAATATAGATATTAGTATTGTATCTGTATATGTATAGTATATGTATCACTAATAAATATAGATATTAGTATTGTAGACTAGCTCTGTTGCGCCTAGTATCACAGTTTGTTGGGTACTTTTTGATTTAATTTCCCTTTGCTAGATATATGAGAGGGTTGAAAAATAGTCACAATGGAACAATGAAACGAATGCGTCAATCAAAGGACGTATTCGAGTCCATATTGTCACATCGCTGGTATTGTTCTGCAGCTGCATTGATATCATGAAATCATTACATCCATAACATATGTAAACCACGTGTGATTGCCGTGCATACAACGCAAAAAAATTTTCATCATGAAAAAACTTTGTATGTCTCCTGAACCCTCAAACCAGGTCTCCAATAATAATTTCAATAAAAAGATTTTTTATTATTTTTTCTCTCGTACTTTTTTACGCATTTTAATACTTGAAGGCACCCTATAAAAATGGTATAAATATATGCAAAATCTTACAGGACAGAAAAAAAACATTCAGTGAAATAAATTACTAATATTTAAATTTATTTTATTTTCTTATATTTGAGGTCATTTAAGGGGAATGAAAAAGCTTTGGATTCCGGTTGCGCTAAGGATTGTTGCAACACATATATGGAACATGTATAATTTAAATATATACAACTTCCAAAATTTTAATATTATCCATATTTAATAGATATCCAAAATTTAATAGACATGGTATGCTATCATGGGTGGAAATGGTGAATGTTACACTGTGTAAAGTGATCACGTAAGCCAGCCGTACAATAGGTCGTAAGTCCTATGAATACCCAAAGATATTTATTTATTTAAATATCAACACCTACTTTCCCATTAAAAAATAATTTCGCCTCTGTGAGGCATTTGTAATATTTTGACAGTTTAATTCGCTTAAAAACTGAGGAATTCGACGGATATCGATCGGTAGGGAATATTTTGTTTGAATATATACCAAAAGGTATGCGAAACCTACCTGCTATCAAAAGTAATCACTATTAAATTCTGTTGTTTAATTAATTAAACAAAAATGGGGGAGAATTTTCAGCGCTGTCATAAAACTTCCGTAATACAGAATGCCTGGCATATTTGACATTTCGTTAACAGCTCAGACCGTGACGCATTAAAATACAAAGTTCTCGAATAGTCAGTCAACTTGCAGATAAAATGAAAAGTGGACGAATATTATTTTTGTCTCGTATTCATTCGCCACTATTATGTATTAACATGTAGTTATAAACATAAAGTGTTGTGTTACAGTTTACTAACACAACCCTTTTTTTGACACACAAATTTCAAAAAATGTATTAATTTCAAACGTGAAATGAAAATAAATCGTATATGTATTTTCTCATACTACTTATTATGTTTTTTTTCTTTCTGGATCTGTTAATATAAGGTTCACCAATCACAAAAACGTTAATACGTTACACAAATACAATATATGAATTATATACATATATTTATTTATTTTAAAAAGTTCTAATTATTGTTCATTGCCCTTTTAAGTATGATTTAATTCTATATATATATATTTTTTTTTTTGTTTGGTATGGTTTAATTATCTTTATTTTAATTAATTATTAATTTGTTAAAGTTTTCTAATTATTAGTCTTTTTTTTACCTGCGTAATCATTGTTTAAATGTAATGTTCATTCATCTTAAATATTATGTTTTATATCTATTTTTTTTTTAATTATTTACATTAAAGCGTGTTTTATGTTAGGTATATAAATATCCTTGTAACTTTCTTGTATGTAAAAACAACCAGGGCGTTGATTAATAAATATATAAAAAGTTGTTGATAATGAGAGGTTGTCTCTCAAAAACACAAAACTAAAATGTAAACTGGAATTAAACATGTTTTTCATTCATATTGAATGCAATGCTGGCTGTAGTGTGGTAGATAGAATAAAGAAAGGAGTGCTGAGATGGTTTGGTCATGTGGAACGTATGAAAGAGGAAAGGATGGTTAAGAAAATATATGAGGCGAATGTTGAAGGCAACAGGAATAGAGGGCGTCCGCGAAAGACCTGGCACGATCAGGTACTACAAGTATTTGAGGAAGGCCCTGTTAAAAGCCGCAACAACCGTATAACGTGTATGAGAAGATGTATGAATGCGGCCGAAACAAAAGTGGTGTGCCAGGATAGAAGAGTGTGGCGTTCAATCCTCTCTGCCTACCCCTGCAGAGAAACGGCGTGATGGTTAGTTAGTTAGTTAGTTTTTCATTCATATTTAATAAATTTTAGTAATAGTCTCATAATAATCCCTGACGTTATTTAATAATTCGAGAACTTATAATGATAAACAGAAATGTTGGATATCGTTTGATATCTACTAATTAAAAAAAAATACTCCAAAATATTTTATTTTCAAACCCCAACTTTGTAAAAGTTCGGAGTTTGATGGACGCCACCGAAAAGTCAATACGGAAATTCAAAATACATAAATAAATTCAAAACTTCCAGATAATTCGCCTTCTCTCTCACTCGTGTGGCTAAGAGAAGAACGAATATCTTAACCACATTCTTGAAATTTCATTCCTCAATAAGTAAATAACATATTTTCTGACTCGGACAAATGTGCACAGGGGAATGTAGTATCTCAGCCACGGCGGAGGAGCTCCACGGAAATGGACACGATACGAAAATTCCTTTTTTTCAAAAAAATTCCAGTAAAATAATAGTTTAATATATACCTTTAAAAGTGCCATTAAAAAATAAATATTTATTCACTTTTTTGTAAAAAATCACTATATTTCTACCCCAATTTCAGATGCCCAGGGTGGTGTAACCCTTAATCAAAAAGTCATTACGATCCACATATAGTAGGTACTTCGGAAAAGAGAATATGCTGCAAATGTGTGGCATTTTATCCTGTCTGTCGGAGAAGGGGCTTTTTTTTTCATTCATTTTTATTTATTCATAAAATAAGAAAACAATAGCCAGTCGGAGTCAAAAAAAAAAAAAACAACAAACACTACAGATATCAACTTAATAATTATACCACAAAAGAACCGTATACAATAAATTAAATACTTTACAACTTTAATTAATAGAAAAACGCATCCTGTTCTAAAACAATCACGATTTACGTATCTATATCTATCTCCTCTACATCGATTCTACTTTTCAACATCTATTCTACTCCTCAACGTCGATTTACTATCTCCTCTCCATCACAAGTCGCCTCAGTTACTTATTGAAGCGTACTATATTATTTATCTCCTTCATGTCATCAGAAAGTCTATTATAGAGCTTATCAGCCGTATGACAGTCTCTGCCTGTTCTCAGTATATCAGCTCTTATATCTGGGGCTTAGTGCTAGAAGTACCTATGTCAAAAAAGTGAATTGTTCAGGAGAGAGGATTATTTGTTTCCCATAGATGAAAATAGCTTTTAACACACACATCATCTGGTTACCGAAAATATTTATTATCAAGCCTCCTAAAATTAATAGTAATTTAGAAGTACTTTCTGATACCTAACTCATTTTGACCAAAATGTAACACAGGCATTTCTAGCATTAAGCTTCAGATATGTGGATTATAAATAAAAGTTCTATAAAAGCAAAGGCAGCAATATCCAAAAATTAAAAAAATATTTTGCAGTCACAAAAGATTAGGTACTAATTTCTATTTCCAGAGATTTCGTCGATCAGTCCCCAAAGAATTTTCTGTGTATAGTTTTCTGGGATATTCTGCTGCATATGTGACTTCTCTGGCCAACGTTTCGGGTCCCATTGCAGGGTCCATCATCAGGGCTGATGTGATGAGTGTGTGTTGAAGTGTAGATTAAGTAATGGGATCCGAAACGTTGGCCAGAGAAGTCACATATACATTGCAGAATATCCCAGAAAACTATAGACAGAAGATTCTGCCGTGAAAACCTAAGGACAGTCTCCAAAGATTTCATCCATTTTGGCATTTAGAATTTACGATTCAAAGAACGAATTATTTTCCACCTGGTGAACTAATGAATGTTTAGTAAATTAAATTATAAAAATTAGTAAACTAATGATAGTTTACTAATGTGAACTATAACGTTCAATCGTTCAGTAAAGTGAACTTTTTGAAAACAGTTCGTTCATGAACGACATATCTCTACCCCATCTAATATGATCTCTCGCTTGTATGAAGCATGAGTATACGTATGTCGCTATTCTGACACAATGTGGTGTTGATTTTTAATAGTTTATTCTTTATTTTATAAAGCATCAGATCGTTTCAAGATGAAACTGATGAATAGTTGATGAAGAGCTGTTTGCTTCATCTTAGATGTTCTCTTGTGATGGTACATTACATTGATCAGTGATGCGTCGGGAGGGGCTGGACAGCGAACTCGGCCCCAACGCACGGATAATAAAATGAAAAGGGTGTTTCTTTTACTACCAGTTTTTATCAGCGATTCGCAAAAGCCTAAAGAAGGCTTTTCATGCGAAATGAAAAAGTAAGAGCCGTTTTGAATAAATTATGTTTGCTCACATAATATTCCTTAAGACGAGAAATTCACAAGTCGACATTTTCCCTCGCGGTCGCATATTTTTCTTTGACATGTGTGAAATTTTTTTGCTGACATTCCGGTTTTTTTTGTAGTTGATTCTGAGAAATAATCCATCAACCCGTAAAAGAATATGTAATTTTTCTGCAAACACGTCGCCTTTCTTTCGCATATTTTCTATTGAAGACATGAAAAAGTTTCTATTAAATTTAGGCACGTTTATAGAATCAAGATTGTGTGTTAAACTAGGGGAGGGGGTGGTTAGATCCCGACCGCTTTCGAGGGAGGCAAGTTAATTCGAATAATTTGTCAACTTTTAATATTTTGATTTTTCCATTTAATATTAAATGATTTCCCACGTGACATTGATGGAAAATCTTTGGAGAGTTGATGTCTTTTACATTAAGATGAAAAGTATCACACTTTGTAATATTAAATTAGATAATTATCACGGAAGGATGCACATCCAGTGAAATTATTTGCAGAAAACATATAGGCTATTGTAGTTTTCTAGGCTATTCTGCCTTGTGTATCTGACCGCCCTGTCACAGTACAAACCCAGCTACAGCACGAAGAATATAAAAAAATAATGATTAAGAAACCTTTTTTAATCAAACCTTACCTATAGTTAATTAATAGTGATCCAACTTAGTCCACAAATTTTGTAAAATAATCCATGAAAAAGTTAATCTTCAACAAATAAAAAAGGTGTGTTAATGGAATCATTTAGCAGTTTGAACAAATCAATCATTAGGTATTTTTACCTAGGACAAAACAAAACAAACTAAAAACTTCAAAACCTCTGACAGAGGCGTAAATTACATAAGGGTAACATTTCTGCAGTAGATGCATAGCTAATGATGATGATGGTGACCAGCTTGCAGGATTGTTCATGTGATTGAATTGACAGCAAATCTTGTTTGTTCTTTTGTTAAACAGTCAATTATTACCAAATCAAAAATGAAAACTGAATGATGACTCTAGAAAGATGATAATTGGGCAATGGCTTGTAATGAATAACCCTACAATGGCTTATAATTAAACACCCTTTTTGAGCAACGGCTTATAATAAATCACGTTTTTTGGACAATATCTTGTTATTTAACACCATTTTTGAGAAATTGCTTGCATTTAACATTCATTTTGTTTTTTGACTTGAAACAAAAAACGCTTTTTGAGCAATGACTTGTACTTCGATATTATTTTTGTGCCTTGACTTTTTTGTGTTTTTACTTCCGTAATACTGTACTTACAATAATTAAACATAATTATACATACCGTACTTACTGTAATTAAACATACTTTGTAAACAATGGCTTGTAATTTGAACATCTTTTTTTGGCGATGAACTGTAATTATAACTTTTTGGTGCAATGTTTTGTAATTACATTTTAAACAATATATAAAATTTTCGCAATCGTATAAATAATCATGTATACCTAACAGTTTCGCAACTTGTAGTAAAACACTCTTATTGTGCAATGACTTGCAATAGAAATATTGTGCAATGACTTGTAATTAGAAATATTGTGCAGTGACTTATAATTAGAAATATTGTGCAGTGACTTATAATTAGAAATATTATGCAGTGACTTATAATTAGAAATATTCTGCAATGACTTATAATTAGAAATATTGTGCAATGACTTATAATTAGAAATATTGTGCAACGACTTATAATTAAACATGCTTAATTACAGGGAGGGTAGGTTTGCGGTTAAGTTACGTTAGAGGAATTATTATGGTTTGACAATAATCTTCTTGATGTTTGGGATTTTGGTTAATATTTGGATTAATATGAAGGAACTTTTGTCGAAACTGCGTGGGAATATTATTACAAACACGAAATCCACAAGCTATTTCTGGCAAGAAACCGCGTGGAGAGTAAATCAAACAGTCGACATTTCCATTAAACTATATTATCCTTCAGGTTTGTGTTGATGCCTCTCAAAATGGTTATGATTAACTGACTATCGCGGTTTAAATCCTTTAATAATATTTTGTACATCACACAGACACTGGTTTACTCTAGAACTAAATTTGAGAAATCATTAAAAGTAAGTTCGTCATAAATGCCTTCATGTATTTCATTGTGTTGCTGATAAATTTTTAAATTATAAATTCTCCGTAGATTTTGCCAGAGTATTACATCAAAGAATTATCAAGTATGTTCAATAGAAGAGGGAGGACTAAGAAGAGAGTGACTGCAGAGAATATGGTGAACAGAGCACTAATTACGCCACTCTACGTTGGTGACGCTTTTCGCACAGCCTTAACTCATGGCCGATTATATATAATTCGCTATGTAAAAATACTCTGTATTAAAATACAGGTTTCATAAATGCTTTAACATTTACCAAAAATATACTCTTTGAAGAATTTTAAATACTAGAAAACTTCAGAAAAAAAAATGTAATACATTTTATAAAAAAAAATGAAAAAAATGATAGAACACAATTAGGTAGGTATGTGTTTTGATTTAAATACCGCTAGGACATTCAAACTACTGACTAATTTAAAACTGAAATTCAAACATGTATTGAATGAGATGAAAAACAAACCGCGATTTACTAAAATATCCACCCCTTAAAATAAATATGATTATACAATATGAGTGATACAATATCTAAAACAATAATTTTTGTGATTTAATACCTTTGCGCATTTATGTCTTATTGCAGTGTGAATATGAACTGAAATGAAATTGGCGTTTTGCCGTACTGGCAAATTTGATCTCAAATATCTTCTCTTTGGTTAGGAATTTCAAATCCAAATTTATACAGCTATTTACTCATGTTGTAACGTACCTACCTGTACACCTAAGCTAAATACCTGACTATAAAGTTTAATAATATAAGTTTTACGAAAAGCCCAAAGCTTGAGACTTTAAGCTACCGAATTAAGCTTTATTACGACTTTTGTGACTTTTAAGCACACACTTTATGCTTTAAGCTTCTAGATAAAAACTTAAGTCGAACTTAGAACTTCGGAAGTATATTTACATGAAAGCTAATATTATTTTTTTTTGTTAAGAATTTATATTTTCAAAATTGGCCAGTCGTGATCTATCTAGTGGTTAGGAAAATTCCCCCTCCGTTGTGTCCGTAGCTATCCAAAATTCTTTTGATATGTGGTGAGATCGTATTCTTATTAACGCGACTAGACTAATATAGATCGAAATTCTTACCTAACTATGGAAATAACAAACGCACGTAACTAATCCGTACTCGTCCTTCTAGAAACCGCTCTAGAATTCTACAGTTTCGCCTATATGAGAGATAGCCGATATCGTCCACGTCCGGAGTCGGCCTAAAAGCCAATTATATGCGGCGTAGCCGAGGAATAAACGCTAGTAGCAAAACTCCCTTACATTGTACCGCCATAACTATAATACCACCGGGGTTAAAATACTGTAATATAAAACAATACAATCGTTGCCAAGTTAACGGCATACGCTAAAGATTCCGCCCGCTTTGATTATCAACATCTCATAATAGCAGCTTAGAACAGTGTCAGCACAACCACATGCGGCACCCATTTATGACAGATTTACAAGATATAATAGCATACGTTATATTCAAAAACACAAGTAAGAAACCTACCAATAGCGCGTCCCACGTTGTCCGATCTGCTCAATCTGTTCATAGTACATAGTAGGGGAAGACAAACATATTTATATTCACAACAACTAGGCGCAACAGAGGCTCAGGGCAAGCTTTGTCTGACATTATCGCAGCCCGAGATTCTAAGGGAATGGAAGATACAGATTTGTAAGTGAAATTTAAGAAGTGTCTAACCACTTCTGTTCAAACGTGGATTCTAGATGCCCCCCCCCCCCTGTAGGGGGGAGGGGGATGCGGCCCCAGAGCATCGCCGCATCCGGTGGTTAACTCCTGTTTAGACATAACCTCCCACACTAAGCTGCAGACCAAGATCAAGCCGAGACTCTATTGCTCCTGCTGGAATCCCCCGAAGTCCTCGCTTCCCGTCGACAAACATATCAGGAAGAAATCCCGCGTCTGATATTAAGGTTTGTATATTGTCCCGCGGGGCAGTCAAATTGACTGGTGTATATGATGAGGATCCCACGTTGCGGCTACATAAGCCGGAGTATTATGATGTTTACTGCTGATTAAAGGGCTGAATGAACTAACTGGGTGACTGGAAAAGACTCTCCCTTGAGCGCGTCAGTCAGAGCCATGTTAGCATCGCCAATTATAGTTGATGTGATTGATCCCACGGTGTAGTCTTATTGACTAGAGATATTAAATGATGGTAAAACAGCATGATTATTACAGTTGATTGTGTAATTCCTGATATGTTTCTCGCTGGCCGGGAAGGGAGAACCCCGAAGGTCTCTGTATACAGCAAGTTATAAAAGGTGGTGAATGATGAGTATGATGGTGTTAGTAATGCCATCGCGCTCCTGAATGCGGTCCCGATCATAAAAGTTGATTGTTACACTGCTGACAGATCTCGTTCATTAAAGCGGTCCCGAGCATAAGTATTGATCGTCGAACTGCTACCTGCATCTTATAATTTCTCGTTCATGAGGAACGTCCTATCTCGTCCTTGAGTACGGAGTTATTACATTCACATACATTCATAACCAGAGCCCGAGCTCGTCGCACCAAGGGGCCCGAAAAGACGTGAGAGGTTCTTCCCCTTAGATCTTTGAGGGTCGCCGCTCCAGGACCTTCAGACTATCCTGTAATTCTTGGCTATAAACCCTGTCTTAACCGGGTAGATACAGTTAAGATGGCCCTACCTAGTCCCAAATCTAAGATGTCTCTCTAACCTAATCAGACTCCATAGCCGAGAACGCGCGCTCCGAAATTCGACCCTGTCTTGCCACGCGAGTAGATCTCCCTTCGTCTTCATCATAATCAAAATTCAGCCTCTCCAGATCACGGGGCGTAAAAGACGCAACGGCCTCTCGCCCCCCGACCAGAGGAGACGAACTCCCCATTCGGTTCACGTTCATTATCCCATTTATAATCCCCGCGTGCCTAACTTTAAGAGTCTAGCGCCGTTGATAAGATCGCATTATGCTACGTTGGAAGTTAATATTGCACAACCGGACGAAACGCCTATTTCCCGCGATCCTATTCAATTTGTAAAACGCAATAATATGTATTTATATATGTTAGTAAAACGTTTGAAATGCAGAATGCACGTATGATGACCTCGCTTCTATCCTAAAGATAATTAAGATATAATCCCGACGTTACGTCCCGACATCAGTACTAATTTGTTTCCGCGTCCGTTACCGTCGGCTCTGAACCCACGTAATGAAATGAATAGTGATTATGTGACCATGACAAATTATGTAGCACGAACATTCCATTTAATACACATAAGAAAACATCAGGAATAAATAATATTAAAGGTTCTTATCTTAGTTCTGTAGTTGGTCTGCTTCCGAGATGGCATCCAGATCCGAAGTCATATAACGGGTCCTCTCCAAAATTGAGCAATTACCAGCGCCTGTGTAGCCCTTCATTTCCCTTGTATATATATTTTAATATCAGCGCCTGTAAAACTGTATTAGATCCTAGAAACAAGAAAACTATTCCCTCTACGCCGAGCACATACAGAACATAAACCCCTTCAATCTAGTTCATCCACGGTTAAGCAAAAGGCGAAAGAATAGTAATAGTAAAAGGTCCTTAACTGACAGAAGTTGAAGTTCTCTGCAAACTGTCCATATCCTCTAGTGGCGCCTGTGTTTTCCAATAACAACTTTCCAGTCATGTATTTAACATAAGTCCTCCTTGTGTGTATGTGTGCTGCAATATCTGTCATCCAGTTAGTGATTCCCAAAATAGTGTTTTCCTTGTATATATATATTTCAATATCAGCACCTGTAAAACTGTATAGGATCCTAGAAACAAAAGGACTATTCCCTCTACGCCGAGCACATACCGGACATAAACCCCTTCAAACTAGTTCATCTACGCCGTACAGTGATATCACATGCAGACATAAACAATATAATTACAAGTATGTTTGCGATCTCCCCCACCTTGGTGGAAATATTCGCATTCGTATTCACCGAATAGTAGGCGTAACATTTGTATTCGTGAAGGTAGTATTCGTTGCATCAAGGTTATTATATTTACAAATGTGTTCAAGTTCCCCCACCTTGGTGGAAATATTCGCATTCGTATTCACCGAATAGTAGGCCTGATATTCGTATTCGTGAAAGTAGTATTCGTTGCATCACTCTCAATAATAAAATCATATAGATAAATAATTACGGTAACTCATAAAATTATGATATTACTTATATTAAACGAATAAAACAAAACAATCTGTCATATAAGTAAATAACGTGATCACGGAAGACCGAAGGTTAACTACCCCTGAACAAACCTTTCCCCCTGAATACGTACGTCTGATAATCACTATAAAATGCAACCATGTATTATTAAAAAAGCGTAGCAATATATCGAATTCACCAAATAGTAGGCCCGATATTCGTTTTCATGAAAGTAGTATTCATTGCATCACTCTCAATTATAAAATCATATAGATAAATAATTACGGTAACTCATAAAAATATGATATTACTTATATTAAACGAATAAAACAAAACAATCTGTCATATAAGTAAATAACGCGATTACGGAAGACCAAAGGTTAACTACCCCTGAACAAACCGCGAACTGCCCACAATAATGGAAAATGTTGTAGATAACATTTCAAATATCTAATATTGAATGAATAAAACATTGTCATATGAATAACTATCGCGGCTACGGAAGACCGAAGGCTAACTACTCCTGATCTAACCGCAAACGACCCACAATAATGGAATATGTTGTAGAAAACATTTCAAATATTTAATATTGAATGAATAAAAACAATATCATATGAATAACTATCACGGCTACGGAAGACCGAAGGTTAACTACCCCTGAACAAACCCTTCCCCATAAATACGTACGTCCGACAGTCACCATAAAATGCACCATGTATTATTAAAAGTCGTAACAATATATCGAAAGATAATTATTATTACAGTCATGTTTGAGTTCGATAGACGGCGGTAGTATAACAATTTTTATTCATATGCCAGGCTGACCTGTAAATAATATCTTGCATTCGAAGCAGAAAACCCTTTCTAGAATTAATAAATGCGGCTCAATCCAAATAGATACAATATATAAAATTCGAAATACGTCTTTATAAGAACTTGATAGGAACAAATCGTGTTTAAACGATTGCCTAATGATACGCAATACAAACATGAAACGAGTTCAAATAAACCACACATTCATGTTTTAATAAAATAAATATAAAATCCAGATGCATTTTTAAAATATATTATTTGGAGGAAATTTCTCGTACGATTTGAATTTATTTCACGCTTACAATCGTGATATCAAAAACACATTATTAAATTCTCGTACTAATTGAAACAAGATCAGACAAGCAACCGCGACATTGAATACGCACAACTCCTCCGAATCTCCCTTACTCCTTAAATAATACAGCCCGATAGTAAAAATAATTAACCGTAATAGAAAATATAAATGTGTTCCCCAGCTGAAGACCGGCTGTATCTAAATTAATTATTTCTATACAATATGTACAATTCGAAATACGTTTTTATAAGAACTTGATAGGAATAAATCGTGTTTAAAACGATTGCCCAATGATACGCAATACAAATATGTACCTTGCCCAATAACCTCACATCCGTGTTTTAATAAAATAAATATAAAATCCAGATGCATTTTTAAAATATATTATTTGTAGGAAATTTCTCGTACGATCTGAACCCATATCACACTGACAATCGTGGTATCAAAACCCCATAAATACTCCGATCCCAATCATTCCCAAAACAATACAAATCATATAGAAATCCGTGTTTTCAGTCGGCAGCACAGATAACATAAAATTCCTTTGCATATTTGAAAGTTACATAAGTATTATGAAAGAACGCCCGCTGGTTTATCACAGCCGCAAAACTATGAATTACATATTGTTAGATGATAGAATTAGATGAGCGCATAGTAATATAAGGTTCCGAATATAATACACATAAAAGGCAATAGAAACAAATAATATTGGAAATGCTTATCTGTTCACTGTTCCAATTCTCCTTTGAATAATTATCAACCTCCGGCTTTTTCCTCGGTCCTGTTAAATTATCTTCCTTATTTCGGACTCTCCTCGACAAAGCCTCGGCCGACCTCCAAGCTGAAAACTCAAGTGCCGCTTTCTAATTTCTATCACCTAAAAATAATCCCTATCTCCCGCCATTTTTGATTCCAACTTGCGTGTAAAAGTCAAAGTCTAACTCTCAGGACCATTCTCATTGGTCAGATTCGGTGCTAACGGCGCATCTGTGATTGGTCCATCTCGTTAAAACAAAATAACATAAAGCCTGCTTTACACGCCCGCGTGCAGAAATAATAAAGCTCGCCCGCACCTACTTATCCGGCAAATATTTAATTATAGAGTATTTAACGGGTTGTGAAGCTTCTCTTTATTATAAACTTTAGCAGATAGATATTTTCGTATAATTTTTCAGCAATGTCTGTTTGAATAGGCCAATATCGTTACAATGTATTTGTATTTTGAAAATTATAATTCATTTGTTTTTTCCTCAATTGTTTTTTTCTTTGCGTCACTCAGTTTACAAAATGAAAAACTGGAAATATCGCGTTATTTACGAGTACAAGTTCCACCGTGGCACCAGTGCTGCAGAAACGGCTCGAAGGATCAATGATGTGTATGGCGACGGTGCCGCAAAAGAAAACACAGTGCATTTTTGGTTCCAACGTTTTCGTTCTGGAAATTTCGACCTGCAGAACAAGCCCCGTGGACGGCCGGAGACCAAAATTGATAATGAAGAATTGAAGGCTATTGTGGAAGCGGATTCATCGCAAACCACATCCGAGTTAGCTGCAGGCTGCGGTGTTAGTGATAAAACTGTTTTTATCCACTTGAAGCAAATTGGTAAGGTGAAAAAGCTTGAAAGGTGGGTACCTCACGAATTGAGTGAAGCAAATCAACAAACGTGCGTTGACTGCTGCGTTGCATTACTCAACCGGCACAATAATGAAGGGATTTTTAATCGAATCATTACCTGTGATGAAAAGTGGATCCTGTACGATAATCGGAAGCGCTCATCGCAATGGCTGAACCCTGCCGAACCAGCCAAACCATTCCCCAAGCGAAAATTGACTCCAAAAAAGTTACTTGTGAGCGTTTGGTGGACTAGTACTGGTGTCGTTCACTACAGCTTTCTTAAATCTGGCCAGACGATTACGTCAGATGTCTATTGTCAGCAACTGCAAACCATGATGGAAAAGCTAGCTGCTAAACAACCGAGGCTGGTTAATCGCTCTGGGCCACTGCTGCTTCATGATAACGCTAGACCACACACTGCACAACAGACGGCTACCAAATTAGAGGAGCTTCAATTGGAATGTCTAAGACATCCACCGTACTCTCCGGACCTTGCCCCAACAGATTACCATTTTTTTCGAAATTTGGATAACTTCTTGCAAAGGAAAAAATTCAACTCCGATGGGGCAGTCCAAACCGCCTTCAAAGATTTTATTGATTCCCGTCCGAATGGTTTTTTTAGTAAAGGGATCGATGAACTACCTATGAGATGGCAAAAGTGCATAGATAGCAATGGTACATACTTTGATTAAATAAATATATTATAATAAAAAAAAATCGGCTTTATGTTCCTCCCATACTAAACGTCAATTTCATATGTAAGGATCTAATATTTCATATCTATACATAAAAGATCTATTCCACATCTTTTTCAATTTAATGGCAAAATTTTTTTAAAATCATATTGCATAAAATTTATGATAAATACTGCATAACTGTTTTTGTGCTCAATGGTTTTAGAACTGCGATACATTACCGAATGATATTAACTGTCAATTCTCTGAGAGATTTGTCTGTATACTTGAGACACATGGTTTCATGTGCGTATCGTTAGCATGTGTGTGTATCTGTGTCTAATTTTCTTAACATCAAGTTAATGTATTTATTAATATAGTTAAGCGTTACACAATCTATCCTCCTTGGCACTAATTGAAGGAGTGATAATTGAAAACTATCGATTGTACGTTTAAAAGGCTTTTAGAAACTCACGGTCATTAAGAAGATCAATCAGTATTTTTAATCAAGCATAAGCACTTTTTTTTAATCTTATATCATATTTGTAATAAACTGAAAAATGAATAAATTATCAACTAATTGCAACTAATCATATTTTTGATTTTTGTACCTTAGTTAACATATTTGTTGAACTTAATTATTATTTAACAGGAGCGTGTAGTGAGTACACCAAAGCATACATTTACGTAGATATTTCGAGATTTATCTTTTAATTTGATTTTTTTCAAAATATATTCTGACATAAATGTCATGCTACTATGTTCTCACTGTACACCCATGCATCCTAACTATCACGCCATTATCTGGAGGAGTAGGCAGAGAGAATTCTTCACATTCTTATTTGCCTCTTCCATTTTCATATATTTCCTCATACACGCCAGGATATAATAGGACCACCCTCCAATATTTGATTTATCCGGACGTATCAGGACTCGCGAACGCGATGTGCTTCTGTTGCCTTCAATACTCACCTCATCTTTATCATCCATTCCTCGCTCATCTGTTCCACATGGCCAAACCAACTCAGCAATCCTTTTTTTATTCTATCTCTTACACTGCATCCAGCACATCATTCACTTCTAATTAATGAATAAATTTGTTATTCCACTCTATCGTTCAAAGATTTTCCGCGCGTACATCTAAAACACCGTAAATCTACGGCACTCCGTATATATATTTTTTGCGAATTCCAGGCTTAACTTCCATACATTAGAGTTGGCACCAGAACTCCATTATGTACCATTATGTCCGATGTATGCATGGAAAGTGAACTTCTGATGAATGTCAACAAACTGAATGTGATAATGGTGTTTGAGAGAGACACAATAGTGACTAACCATGATATAAAGACAAGCAATGAATGCATAGAGCAATGGAAGATTTTATGTAGTGATGGTCAAACCGTTATTTTAACCGGTTATTTTCGGTACAGTTATTTTTTTAGGATTCGTATCTAATTGTACAGATGATTGATAACTATGATATAATTGTCTAGTACCGATGGTTACCCGTCGAATTGTGAAAAATCAGTTGCCAATCACTGACGCAAACAGATACAATTCCCAAATAACGCTTAGTGAGTCACCGGTTAAAATATCATCACTATTTTGTCTTTGGAGGATATGTTTACTAGAAAAGGCAAAGCTGAAAGTGATATGGTTCTCTGAATGAAAATTATGGTCAATTATAATCTGTCAAAGGTAATAAATATTCGATTTCCTAAAAAAGAAAATTAATAAAGAATATATTTACATAATGTATACATAATAACATAACACAGGTTTTGTTGTGCAAACTGCAGCTACTAACTACTTCTTTAATTCCCCACTGCAAAGGCTTTCTAGACTAGCAAACAAATACGAGCAACTTGACGTCTTTGCCAATAACTGTATAATATTCAAAGATATATTAAAAGCTGTATTGAAAGATTACTAGTATTTGTCGAATTGGACTTAAATGATTGATTTGTTTTGATTATTGGTTGAGTGAGATCACTAACTATTAGGTAAAATTTTTATTATATTATGGCTTTCAAAGTTTGTGCTATCGCTTTCTACTCTTTATTATTACTTTATTTGTTTTTGAATTTCTATTATAGTACATTTTCCTTATGCTTCTGCTTGTTATATACTTGCTTTTTACTTTATATTATATTTAGCTTTACATATTTGTATCTGTATTTTAAGTATTTTCTTTCCACTTTGTTATTATTATTTTTACATGTTATTTTTTTTTTAAACTATATATTCTTTTAATGTACACTTTACCTATCTTTAAAAAAAATAAAAATAATTATGTCTTCCAGAAGAAGACTATTTGATAATGATAATAGTATTATTATTTGATACAGGTAGTGTTGTTTCGTGATTTATTTGGTCGATTATTTCTTGATATATACAAATGTATATTTCAAGTCCTCTAAAGATTTATTTCTCAGACCTACTGGCACGTTGACACTTGCCGTCTTCGGAAACGACGATGTTGTAAATAGGTCTTGTAACCCAACCATTATAAATTAAGGTTACCGTCGTTCATTTGTAACCTTCGAGTGACATAACCACAATCTGTGAACCACGAAGCGTACATTTACGTTAATGGAACTCAACTTGAACAAGTTGACAATTATGTACAAGTATTAATAGTACAAGAAATATCTGTAGCATCAAGCATATTCAAGGAAATTACTCGTACAAAAAAGCTGGACAAATTTCTGAATATGATTTTCAAAAGCAGTCTTTCTTACTAACTTACTAACTTACTTACCATCACGACGTTTCCCCGTAGGGGTAGGCAGAGAGGATAGAGCGCCATATTTTTCTGTCCTGACAAATATCGCCTCATCCATATTCATACATCTTCGCATGCAAGCTCGATAGTTGTTGAGGCTTCTAACGGGACTATATTCCAGTATCTGGTTAATCTGGTCATGCTACGTCTTCCGTGGTCGCCCTCTTTTTCTGACGCATTTATGTATTTATTTATGAACATAAGATGCATAGCACCATTGAAAAAAAATAGTTAAAAGAACAAAGTAATATCCTTACAGTTTAAACAGTATTCAGAAAAAGTAACAAAAAAACATTTTATAAAAATCATAAAATCAGTACACACTTTGAAGTGACTCATTTAATTATTTGATATTAAATAATTTAGAATCTATAAATAAAACAATTATGCAAATTAAAAATAAACACAGAAAATTATGTGGTAGTTTGTTCTTGTACTTGTTAAGTATATAAATCTTAATGAAAAGATATGTACAGTTATCTGATGTGAGCCTTCTGCTTCGAAATACCCTTTTCATTTTAACTCCACCCCCCCCATTATTGACCTACCTCCCTTTTGCACTGGTTGCTATAATGCGCGCTGAAGAGATAGACGGAATCTATTCTTGCATTCTCAGCATGACAGCGCACCGGACTTCTATGCGCGTTTTTCAAATGTGTGCAAACTGTTACCGTGGGACCTATACATACTTTATTTGTCGTGTGTATAAATAATCATGAAATAAATTGCGCAGTGTTCTGATGTGGGCCGTCTGCCTTAGAATTGCTGCGCCCTACACCCTTCTAATTTTAATCCCACCCCTTTGAGCCGGTGGCATTATTGCCTCACGTCCTTTCCAACCCCTTTTCCCGTAACAAATTGATTCCCTCGGCCCGAAATGGTGTATTGAAAGGCTGTATGAGAAAAGAAAAACGGGACTATGAAAGAAACGTGCTCCCGCTCCTCTGTCTATAAACCGTACTCGATTTCGACCTTTTTCATTTTTCCAAGTATAAAAAAATTGCTTCGGCGATATCTGTCACTACGGACTAATGGCGAATCGAGTGGAGTGTACTTCTTAAATATGTTTCTTCCGAGAAAATATGGTAACGCGGGAAATATGTTACACCCACAGAGTATAAAATTGTACAGAGATAAACTTCATCCCTTCCATAGGCGAGGGGATCGGGACACAGAGAATTTTCCGAAGCAGGATTCTCCTACACATTTGAAATGAATGTGTATGTTAATTAAAACAATTTATAAACTCTTAATTTATAACATTTACGACTTGAATGTACTTTTCTGACGTAAATGTTATATACAAAAATAAAATTGATATTTAAAAAAAAATTGAAAAGATATATCTCACCTCGCGTATATTATATATAATGCAATTTCACTTTTAATTCTTGCATAATTAAATCCCCTCGTAAACAAAACGTATTCCTTACTTCTTTAATTATAAAAAAAACGGAATTAAACAAACCAATATTGTTTTTTAAGACTGATATTTTGATAAATGGAAGTGAAGCCTGGAATAGGCAGAAAGAAAAAGAAATATGACTGAATTTTTTATTATATATTATATAGAAATGCGGTCGCTTGGAGGTATGTGTAGAAAATCTTTGTACGATAGAATAGAGAATGAACGAATTAGAAGTGCATGTAATGCTGGACGTAGCGTAATAGATAGAATAAAGAAAAGATGGCTGAGATGGTTTGGCCATGTGGAACGGATGAGCGAAGATAGGATGGTGAAGACAATTTATGAGACGAGTGTCAAATATTAGAGGATGGTCCTATTAGAAGATTCAACAGCCGAATATTTTGCATGAGCAGATGTACAAAAGTGGAGGGAGCAAAAGGGATATGCCAGAACAGAAAAATGTGGCATTCCATCCCCTCTGCCTACCCCTCCAGGAAACGGCGTGATGGTTAGTTAGTTAGTTTTTTTTTGTGTTCCTTACGTTGAAATAAAACTAATTATTATTACCGTATTGGTTAATCAACAAAATTACTCTCCATAAGTAAACCTCTCAGATTCAAATTGATACGAATAAATTCTTAGAATCTATCTAATTTGTATCGAGAATTGAGAGAATTGCTTATGTGCCTTCAGCACAGATTATCTTGAGTCTAAATTAGCGGTGTTTGTACACAAGCGGTTAGAGCAAGCCTAGAAAACCACAGGACAAAACTGGTTAACTTGTCAACATGAAACACGTATAATTATATACATACATATACATATGTTCGTAAAGTACACAGATAAGTTAACCACTATAATGAAATCTTTTGATGATGTAGGTAAAGAAGTAATTTGTTTTATGAGGTAATGGTGTATTTATAATCTGAGGTATATTCATAAACATTAGTCAACAACTCACAAACACCACACGCATAGCCCGGATCTATTACTACTTGCATACTTCTGATGGATGGCCGTATAACTATTGTAGAGCTCTAGTCTCCTGGTTCATTCCTTTCCACTTCTTCCCATCCATTGTCTTCTGCTCCCGTCCCTCCTTCTCTTCTGGCTTCTTCAGATCAGCTAGCACATTGTCTATGAGGTGCTGTCTGATTCTGGCCAGCGTAACAGTCTGTACTGAGTTGGTTTAGCCTCGATGGGTCTGTCACTGCTTGCTCAACATACACGTCCTATCCATGATAGTCGGCTAGATCTGATTGTGTTGGTTACAAAAGGTTCAATTCAATTTATTTTTGTATATAACATTTTCATAACAAACATACATTCAAATCGTAGATGTTATAAATGATAATTTAATATGTATGATATTAAACATTTTGATTAACATTAATTCACATCAAAGGTGATGGGGAATCCTGCTTCAGAAAAATCTCTCAGAGATATGGGAGATATCAATGTCCAAAGCGATACAAGCCAAAGCATAGCGGTAGCTCTTCCAATAAACATAATCATTGGCAGATTGGTCCTGTATGTTGGAATGTAAAACAATCTATGCTGATACTGTCTAAGGTAATGCTCTGCAAAATTTCATGATTATCGATCATACCGCACTACAATAGATAAAAATGCACAGTAAAAAACACATTCTTTCTTGTCTCTAAACAATTATAACCAAGCGTACCCTGGAGAAACTCGGTTGGTAAAGCCAAGGATAATACCCGTGCTCTCTCATGTAGAGATATCTTATAAATAAATTATATTTTCTCTACCATAAGAGGGTAATTATGCTCATTTGGCCCCTTAATCATCGAGCCTGTTAAGAGTCTACTTCGCACCAAGGAATTGTGATAGGGACCGAATTCTTTATTGCTCCTGTGTTAAAATTTTTCAAGAACATGATACTGTATTTTGTCTCCAGAAACATATCATTATTGACGTCACATAAGAGACATGTTCCCATCAAGTACGCCTATCTACTCAGAAATGCATTCGTGGTGTTCCATCTAAAATCTTAGCTGGATAAACTACAGTCCATTCTAAATGCAGCAGCAAGGATTAAATATGGAGCATCAAAATTCTCGCACTTAATATCCCTTTTTGTTTGAACTACATTGGCTTCGTTTTCCTCAAAGATTTGAATTTGAGTTGCGTTTGTTAATGTACAAGCCGACACACAATATGGCTCCTCTGTAACTTCAAGAGCTCTGCATTTCAGACGACTTAAACAGTAGACGCCGAACTCTGAGATGAGCCCTTACTTTAGCTGTAGGAAGGGTTGTAGAACCAATCATTTGCCAGAAGATTGAGTTTAGTGAAGGAGCATTTGCGACGACAGACCCAAAATCGTGGAACTCTCTATTCTCCGTAATATGGAACAGTGCATGAGAAACAGTGTTTAAAAAAATACTCAAAATACAAATTTTCGTAAAATAACTCCCATATTTTATCCATCATTACTATAAATCTTAAAAGAAAAACATATAATAGATTCTGAAATTCCCAAGTCTATAAAATCATTTGTAAATTTATAAACGCCCAGATATAAAACAAACCCAGTCCAGTACCATTATTCCTTTATAGGAATTAAAACTTTAAATTTGCTACTAAATTAAAAACATTAAAAAAAGACCTTACCTCATTTAAAAATGAATCAAAAAAATTGATAAAATCCCCTTGAAATTCACATGAGCTTCACTATATATTTATTTATTTTGTTTCTCAATATTCTTAACATCTTATCATTACAATTTTAATATCCATGAAATTAACTGATGTGATTACTCCTCCTATAAGCACGAGCGACAGTTCTTTTATGTTAGTAAAACATTTTTATTATATGAATGTATTATTGAATTCGTGAAATTATGTACTATGATATGACTTTAATAAATAAAACAAATACGTTCGCAATGTTAAATTAAATACCAGTGTAGGACTAAACAATATTTATGAAGGCACCTTTTATAAATAAAGCGCTGCAGAAATTATCCATTTTTATTACTATTATTTTATTTATTATATCTCACACAGATGAAGCTATTTATTTATATGGAAAAGTAGAGCCTACTTGTTTATGTGATATGGAATAATTTCTCGGTACGAATGCAGCAATAACATCACATCTGGAATAAGATTAAACTAGAGTGACATCTCGCGGAATTATCCAGGATGTCTCTTCCGCGAATGCAACGTTGCTAATCAGCTAAGCAGCGTACACAACTTCCAGAGCGACTTTCCTCTGAGGACGCGTACAATAAATTGGCGCAAAATTACGTGCTGTGTTTTTAGAAGGGGATGCGGCGTGCGAGCCGCGAAACGTAATATTAAATCCGATGCGTCGTCGGCTTTTTGAGTTTCGCGCGAAAATTACGCCGCGCGCGTCACGTGACTTCCGCAGGAAACGCTCGTAAGGCGGGGCGAGAACCTTATTGGATTGTAAGGCTGTAAGAAAGTGTAATTGCGACGTTTATTAAAGTGATTTTTTTTTCTCTTTTCCGTCACGAGCTGGTGGGTGGAAATACCTTCGAAATGATTTCACACAATTTGTCAACTTATCTTCAACCTTAAGGTTGCAAAATGAGTTAAAAAAAAATATTCTTAAAAACTGTAGATCTGGTTGTACTTTGGAAAAAAAGCCAGTTTAACTGTAATTTCGGATATTTTATACGCACCGTATGTATTACCGAGAAGCGAATCTCGACGTTTCGTTGAATACTTATCCAACGTCATCAGGAGGACGACCTTTACCCGCGGAGGTGGAGGTCGGACTGATTAAAGGTGCTGCTTTCTAGGGCGTAAATTGTATGCACTTTACTGTGGAGTGTTCTCTTCTTCTACAATAAAGGTCGCCAGTGTGTAATATGTACTGATTCAACCCTTGAGAGAAGTCGCAGTAAAATCCCCCGACGTAACTAGTAGAAGAGAACACTCCACAACAAGTGCATATAATTTACGCCCTAGAAAGCAGCACCTAATCAGTCCGACCTCCGCCTCCGCGGGTAAAGGTCGTCCTCCTGATGACGTTGGATATGTATCCAACGAAACGTCGAGATTCGCTTCTCGGTAATACATACGGTGCGAATAAAATATCCGAAATTACAGTTAAATATGTCTAACGACCGTAATAACAACCTTAACTCTTTAAAAGCAAGTTTGATGAAATTGCGTACAATTGTGTATATCACGTTTTCTCGTGACATGACAATTAAAAAAACAATTTCAACGCCTTTCAAATTGTAATTTTAAACCTTTATAATTGTGTCATAAATTCTAATTCATAATAAAGCAACCAAAATCGGTTTTTGTAGACGCTACCCGGTATCGTTATGTTCCCAATACCTAACTGAAATCTAGCCCTATTATCTTAAAATTCACACATGTATTAGATCAAACATATTTAACGTATTAGATCAACCATGAATCTTCTTATTCTTCTTCATCTCTCCACTGCTGGATATAGGCCTCTTCCATACACTTCCATCCTTCCTTGTTGTTTGCTAATTGTAGCCATTTCTTTCCCCCCACAGCGGCTATATCGTCGGCCTATCTCTTGTAAGATCTACCAATGCCTCTTTTATTCTCCCAAGATCTCCATATCAGAACTCTGGGAGGCCATCTTGTAGCATGCTGCCTTGCAACATGTCCCGCCCATTGCAATTTTAGCTTCGCTACACGATCCATGATATCCATTGCTCTAGTTCTGCGCCTAATTTCGTCATTTCTTATTCTATCTCTTAGGCTTACTCCAAGCATGGATCTCTCCATGGATCGTTGCATGCATTTGAGCTTTTGTACACTTTTCTTTGTAAGGGCCATAGTATCCACTCCATACGTCATCACTGGTAGTATGCATGATTCAAAGTCTTTTCTTTTTAGGCTAACTGGGATTTCTTTGTTCTCGAAGATATGTTTGGGTTTGCCAAAAGCAGCCCAGCTCATTTCTATTCGTCTTGGCAATTCTGCTGTTTGGTTATCTTTGTCCATTTTTATCTTGTGTCCTAGGTATTTCATCTACTATTTAAATATTATCATTGATAATGATGACTTTGTTCTCTGGACTCTGGACCATGAATACAAAATTTTAATACTATTACGTCACGGGCGACTACGTAGCATTTCCGGGAATTAAATTGCCACGTATGTATCAAGCGTACATAAAAACGCGTTTTAAAAACTACATTACATTTTTTATTTCAGGTCGTTAATTTTTTGTGACACATTTGACTTATACCTTTTCTCTTAAGCACCGTTTCTTGTTGTCGCTGGTATATGGTAACTAACGAACAATGAATATTTAAAAATCAGGCGTTTATTTGTCGTTCAGTTATTCCTGATTTGAAAGTAAATACATGATACGTTGAGGGTACATTAGTGTTCTAAGCATTTGATTATTTTACAGAGATTGGTTCAGAACGTTGTGCGATAAGCTAAGTACCAGGTAATTTTTACTGAAATTAAAATAACCTGTGAATAATAAATAAATATTCGTGTAATACCATATGAATGATATTAATCTGTTTTGAAGAGTAATGAGACTTGATAAAAAAATAAGCGAATATTTTAATTAAGATAAATTCACATTACATACCGGAAAATTTCATAAACTTACATTTTATAACGGGAAATTGATGAAGTTTCTAAAAGTATAGATGAAACAAAACTTTTGACATGCTTTACGAAATGTTTCAAAGGACTGAAATTGAAAAGCTGTGCTTTAAAAAGATTGTTAAAAATTATTTCAGTTATGTTATGTGCATGCGTCAAATTCATATTTAGAATAAAATCAAACAGTTTGCCCGACTTGCCAACTTGCAACAAAAAATTGTTTCATTTTTGAGATTTGTGTTTGTATATTTTTGCGAAAATATGCGTAATATCTTCACCTTTAAAACAATTGAAGTGATCAATTTAAAACTGTATTTAAAGAATATTTTTTTAGTAGGTTACCTAAGGATAATTCATTTCATAACATTCAAATAAATATGAATATTCACCTTTTTAATGCAATTTAGATTTTAGACTATTTTGTAAACAATGATAATAATTGCTATTGATTAGCTTGTTGGTGTAGTGGTTATAACTCTCTTCTAGTGAACTAGTGATCGGTGGTTCAGGCTCCATACCAGATAACCAGCAATCTAGTCGTATTTTCATAGCACAAACGTTTAGTTTGATTTGTAAATAGTGAAAATATTTGTGCGATAAGTATTCCAAGTTCGTATCTGTATTTTAATAAAAAAATAATAAAACACATTTGAATAATATGCAAAGCTCTTTCTAGGTACCGTATGAAAAAATTTAATTTCATCGTAATTAAATGTTAATCCCGCAGTGGATGAATCCAGTAATTATGTTCTCAGAACGAACATAAAAATATTCTTGAAATATATATAGATATATAAAAGGAGTCAAAAATTAAAAATATTGATTTTCATGCATGTTCTAGTGTACGAGTATATGTTAAATAATTCGTATGAATATCGTGTACATTAAAAATAATATTGTTTAGATAATATTCCACTTTTAAAGTAAAGAGGTTCATTAGCAGCTGTGAAATCTATGTATACTGTTTCAGGAGAAAGAACTATAGATGTCTCTAGCATATAATCCAATCAAATACACAGAAGGTTCCCAGATTTGGAACAAAATTTTGTTAATGTGCATGTTCTTATAATGGAATTAGTGAACGTTGCATTATTTAGAGCGATCACTTAAGCTAGAAAGGACATAAATTAAAATAATATTTATAAATAACAACTAAATAGAATTAGTTACGGAAAACGGGGAATTTTGATAATTAAGCATAACAGAAAAAACGAACATTAATATAGGGCTTCACCAAAAATATCTAATTACTCTAAAGGGGAAGGGGTAACTTAAAATTTTATAAATAAGACGTTTATACGTGCTATATCCACTGTTTGATAATGGCCTTACAAGCCAAAACAGCTGTCATACTTAAAATAGTTAACCTGCAGAACTTAATAATAATATTTATTAAAATTTAATTTATTTTAAATTTCAGTAATAATAATATTTATTAAATTTAATTCATTTTAAATTTCAGTAATAATAATATTTATTAAATTTAATTTATTTTAAATTTCGCTAAAAATAAGCCAGCTGTAGCTAAGTTGTAAGCGCCAAGCCATCGTTAAGGTCTTCCATATACGTTTCTCATATAAATCATTTCGTCTCTGTAAGACTTCTACAGTTCATCTTAATTAATTATTTTTAAGTTCTTAAGTAACGCTCTTAAGAACTTAAAAATATTCTGAAACTGAAAAAATATTCTTCAAAATTCTTCAAAACTTATGTACGTTTTCATTAATGTATTCAAATGCATACCTTATAATTAAATTTTCTTCAGATGTCGGGCAGTTGACTTGTCGAACTGTTGGCTGTCGGCAGTCGTCTTGCATACTCTTTTACTACTTATTTTTTATTATTCAAAATAACATTTTGAGAGCCCGCATTTCATATTAAATAGCTGAATAGCTAGCTATTCGCCCTAGTTCTTACTACCAATGTAATCACAAGTACCAGTATCCATTATCCACAGTCAATCTGCCTCCATTAGCAACCACTATGCTCAAAGCACGCCCATTTTGTTTTCTGTAGCGCCGTGCTTTCCACGTAAATTGATAAAAAATTAAACATTTTGTTCGTGGTTACGTCACAGCAAATAGTTCACACGAAAATGTTTTTTTACAGTTGATACATATTTAGTTGGTGTGATACAAAATCATAAGATTTTTTAGAAATAATTTTTTAATTTAATTTAATGTATATTAAATTTTTCAAATTTTCTAGGCACGAAAACACTTTGTGGCTTGACATTAATAAAAATGAAATTAATATTAAAAGCTTAGTTTTAAACCATGTATTACTATATATTCGCCAACTAGTTTCGGTTGGTCTCATCCTTCATCAGGACAATATAATATTGACTAAAGGCCGGTTGTTTCAAGTTGGATTAAAGTAAGCGTTCTTTTAAAGCATAGATTTTTACGTTCTCCACCAATCAGACGATCCGCTTTCGTAAAAATCTATGATTTAATCGACCGCTTACTTTGATCGAACTTGAAACAACCGGGCCTAAGTGGTTTGAAACTAAGTATTTAATTTAATTTTAAATTTAAATTTAATGTGTATGGTTTAAGCATGTTATCGTAATAAAATATTTATTATACTTTGCCCCCATATGTCACAGTAGTACGATCTATGAGAGTCGATAGTAGTCTGTTGATGCACCGTTCATTAAAAAATAAAGTATTATACATTAAAAAGTTTATTTTCTATATAATATAAAGTATAAAAAATACATACGTAACACAAAATACGTTTTGTAATAATAAACCTAAAAAATTAACATATTGAAAAGAGAAATGAACAATCATTTAACCATTTTAAGATAATAAAGTTATAAAAAAGTTAAATATCAAAACAAAATCATATTTCACTTTATCCACAACAGCAAAGAAAAAAATTTTCAAAACGAAAAAGAAGAAAAAAGGCGAAAAATTACAGACATAATATCACTCTACAAAATAGTCAATAACAAACCAGACACTCCTTCAATACTGTAACTAATATACATAAACATTCCTGTCTGATCGATGAGATCTCCAAGCCAATTTCTTACTTAGTTCTGTAACACCAATCTAGGCTTTTAAAATTCATCTCATCTACAAAGAATGATCAATCACTATACCGAGATATCGTCCAGAGACGACAAACTTGATGTATGCTTTGTGTAACAGGCTCAGCTCAAAAGCGAAATATTGATATATTTGGTTGACAGTCGCTTAAGCATATAGTACTCGCTCATCATGGATAACATTATACTTTCGGAATATTGATTTTTAGTAATTTTTCAGAGGCGATTATAATCAAACATAACAATTTCGTTTTCTGTCTGTCTGTTCGCCTCTCCATCTATGCGTAACTTCCTGTAACATCCGTAATTTCATTTGAATTCACATATTTTTAAGAAGACATGATTATAAAATACACTTTTTATGATAAATAAATTATAAGCAATATCTTCACGATAAATAAATTATAAATAATGACTTTTTTAAAAAAAAATAGAGATGTGAATACGGAATACGTGTCACATCAATATGCTTACTATTTTCAAACTAAGCTAAACGCTTGTGCTATGAAAATAGGACTAACTTGCTAGTCTGGAGTGAGGTTCGAACCCGCAACCTTTGGATCACGAGGCCAGTGTCCTAACCATAAGACCAACAAGCTACTCTATGACTACTATGCTACTCTACTTTGTGACTAAATAAATATGAAATATTATTTAATTTAGACAAATTATAAAAGTCTCACAGAGACGAAACTATTCATATGAAAAAAATATATTTAAGTCTTTTATGCGATGGCCCAGGGCTTACAATCTTATGTTGTAATGGTGAATTGGTAAACGTTGCATTGTGTAGAGTGATCACAAAAACCTGTTCATACAGGCAGTAACCAGGCTTATCCATCGTACAAAAGACTTCCATATATGTTTCTCATATAAATAGCTTCATCTCTGTAAAACTTCTATAATTTGTCTTAATTGAATAATATTTCACATTCATTTTGTCACAAAGTCATTATTCATTATTTCTTTATCGTGAAAATATTGTTTATAATTTCTTTATCATAAAAAAGTGTGTTGTATAATCATGTCATCTTAAAAATAGTCATAAAATATTTATGCAATGTATTCTATGCCATCTATCAGGGTAAATAATGACATGTTAACGGTATGTTCATCAAAAAAAACTTACAATATCAATAGGTTACCTCTTGTCGGAACACCCGTTACAACGCTCGACCGCTACATATTTAGCCACGTCAAAAAAATCTGCGTAGGCGTAAATTTCATATATTATATTTTCCAAAGACTTTTTTCAAAGTGTTATAAAGCGGGCTTGTTAGCCGAACAAACATGTTATGTTGTGTTCTGATGGAGTTCTTTGTGCTGCTGACATCCGCTCGCAGATGTGACGTAATGTTCAAGTCCATCACATGGCTTGAGATGTGAAAATGTCTCTCCGTAACTCCGTGAATATTTACCGATCCTAGTCAATTTTAACGTAAATATTAATTAATATGTAGTTTTAAATGTAAAATTGCTGGAAATTTTTGTTATGTTAATGTTCATTGTCTTATAATTTTAAACAATGGGTTTAATGATTGGATTTTACGCATTGCACATGAAGACACAACGGGAAAAACAATGAATGTCACTTTTTTTGTGAAAGTGACCTTTTAATGCCATCTGTTGACTTTTTGGGGTATTATTTTATACAAAAAATCAGAATCAAGTAAAACCGCCGTGGTCCGCTGTAATAGTTAATTTTATTTATCCAACGCCAGAAACAGGAATAACCGCCCACCGAACGTTAAAAAACATCTTTGTCAATACATTTAATATACGTAGGTATATACATAGAATATGTTTATATAGTAATAAGTTGATTCAATATTTATATAAAAAGCGCATTAGTGAAAGAAATATGTACTTTGAAACTACAAAAAATTGTTTATCTCTAAATAAACATTTCTTGACATTCATTGTTTTTACCGTGGATTCTTCACATGATAAGGGATCTGTTTTGGGGTCATTTTGTAGCGATGAAGGATAAATGGGAGTAATTAACGTAAACCTAGTCTTATAAATTTTCCAGTGTTCATATTGTTAATTATAGTTTTATTGTTTTATTTTATTAGAATAAATATCTCCTCATTGAGCATATTGATATTATTGTGTAGGTCATCCTTTTGTTTGCGTTTCGAAACCCATTCCATCTGGGAAAGGCTCTTGTGGTTAGAGCTCTCGCCTCTTGATCCAAAGATCGCGGGTTTGAATCTCACTCCAGACCAGCAGGTTAGTCCTATTTTCAAAGCACAAGCGTTTAGCTTAGTTTGAAAAAAGTAAGAATATTTATGTGGTATGCATTCCGTGTTCGCATCTCTATTTAAAAAAAATGGTAGAGGAAGGAATGACGATGTTGGCGAACGGCAAAAACTCAATTCCCGCTCTTCTTGGATGCGTTCATTTATTGACAGAATCATTACCATGCAGCCTTTGATGATAATGGTTCTTTTACAGCATAGACATTACGCATTATCTTAGCTCATGGTACTTTTACAGCAAAGGCATTACGCATTATCTTAGTTCATGGTACTTTTACAGCATAGACATTACGCATTATCTTAGCTCATGGTACTTTTACAGCATCGACATTACGCATTATCTTAGCCCACGGCTAGCGCACTGGTATTAAATACATCAAACATTAAAGGATTTTGGGGGGAAATTAATTGACTCAGCTTTGAGTTACACTAGAGAATAGAGCTAGTTTGATAAAATCTAAAGTAGGTTTATTGAACTGCTCGCAAGGCATAATTATTTCTATTCTCAGTTTTAAGGTACCAAAATCATGCACCAATTACAATTATTCAAAACTTGCGATAATTTATAATTTGTTTAAAATTGGCACATCGTTAAATATATTTTTTATAAACCGTGTGGATTTTGTACGGGCTTGTGAATGTGTTAGAGTGAATTTTTGTGTGTACAGAATTTAAAAGGTTAAGAAAAACTAACTAAACAAACGTTCATTTCTAAAATGTACAACATTATCGTAGTAAAATGTATGCAGAAATCACAGTTCGCTATCTATTCGCTTGTTTCTTGACCTTCACAAGTAGACAAATATAATAAATACCATCGCTGTTTATATAGGAAACTTAATTATTCGAATTTTCTCTTCCGCTGGCTTCTAGACTATTCCAAAACATCCAGATTATTCGAAAAAATTCTATTATATGCAGTCTTTTTGTGATCGAATACTTGTAATATAAAACGACATTCGTTTTTGTTAGGCGCACGATTCTTAAGCCAAACTAACATGTTTTTTTCTTTTTTCATTGCGTGGATATTCATAAGAGTATGAACAAATACAGATGCGTGTGCTAGTGTGGATTTAATGGTGCGTAGCTGTCATCCCCTGAGATATTGCACCCCTGAGATACAGGAGGGATGTTCTGAAGAGAAAAACGAAGGGTGTATATTTCTTCCCGTGTCAATATATTTTGTGTGCGGTGCACATAAACATAAAAACCCTATTATCTTGTACATGTAGAGAAGGTAGCAACTCGCATGCAACAGGCAAGAAGAAAAAAATATCCCGTTCTTATTAAATTTTGCCTCTACATAGTGTACTACTACAGATTTGAAATAAACCCCTTCTTTAGGCGAGAAGACTGGAGCACAGTGGAAGTATTTCTCCCTTGATGTATTTAAAACACATATCTAACCTAGTTAAAGTATATTATTGAATAATTAAATCCCTTATTAAACAATTTTTTTTTTATAATAGAGGTTTATTTTTATTTTTTTTTAAATTTCTTTCCAAACCAAGTTTTTTCAAGTAAAAACGTCATTTTATGATAAAACATAATTTTTTTAGAATAGTAAGTTTGACCTTTTCAAAGTTGTTTCAAAATATACAAGCTTGTAGTACTTTTTTTTAAGTCAATGGTAGTGGAACCAAATGTGGAACCGAAACGCGAACCACATATTTCTGTTAGTATATACTTTACTAAATAAATATATTACAGATGTGTTTATACTGCAGATGCTATGTATATGACAAAGTTTTTGTGAGTTTCTGTTAGTTTTAAGTGCATTGGTAGATTGAAAATACCTAATGTGATATTGTGAAAATAGATATTCCCCCCTTCCATGAGAATCTTACGGTATTATGTTTCAAAGAAAATAAAACAGGCAGAGTAGTTATCTTTTTCTTATAGTCATGATCGCTGACCTCCAATAAGAGACTTCGTGGTGTATTCAGGGCGGCCATCACCACGAGAGTGCAAAGAGGCGCGGCTATAAAAGAGGAGAGCTCAAGCCATCCCGGTCTCTCTCTTTTCTAAGTAGCGAGTTACCCTAACCTAAGCATTGGGCTTAGGTTAGGGTCGGTCGACACAAAGAAGATACACGCAACCACCTGTCTTTTGTTTGGTGTTCTTCTATACTTTTAAATATTTGAAAGAAGACAGATAAAAAGCATCATATACACATTGCATTGTATAAAATGATCACTAGAGCCAGCTAATTCAAGTGATAATCTCTGTGGCCACTCTATAAAGACTTCTATATAAATAGCTTTATCTCTACTATTATTTATCTTAATTATTTATTATCCCTTTGCGGACAAAATTCATGTAATCGTGTTAGATGTCAGAACACAAATATAAAAAAAATGCTAAAAATAAATATTGCTCAGTTAAAGTTATGCAAACGTTTGCAAAAATTAATTTCTGCAGTCCGACTGCGAAATCATTCATTTATCGATGCTAAAATCTGGAAATAGCACCTAACATACAAAAGGCTTTTATCGGAGACCATTTCAAAACGTTTCAGGGAGGTTTTTTTCGAATTCAATGGTGAACAAAGGGCTATTTTTGATGGCTGAAAATCATAAATAAAGTGCAATGAAATAATTAATATCAATATATTAGGAAGATATAGGTAAAAACGTATATATCATTTGCATGCAAATCCAATACAATTTTTGCCGGTTGACTATTTTAACCAAATAAGTAACTTGTTGGTGTATTAGTTAGTCATGATGCTCGTCTGGTGATCTAATGAATGGTCGGTAGTTCGAGTCCCATTCCAGGACACCAGCAAGTTAGTCCTATTTTCATAGCACAGGATTTTGGCTAAGTTTGAGAATAGTAAGAATATTGATGTATTATGTATTCCTTGTTCGCATCTCTATTTTTTTTTTAAATATAAGAAAAAATGTTAGATTCCATCTTTGTTGCCTTAGTAGTGAGATATTATTTTTTTGTTGATGTTTATAGCGTCAACTTTGTGTTTGGACATAATTATTAATTTTAATTAATTAAGAACTTCGTACAAACCACTTGGAGTTACTTTACGTCTACCGGTTTCGATACCATTGTATCTTCGTCAGGACGGACGTATATTAACTATCCATTACTTATTTAAGAAAACAGATTAATTTTGGACAGGAGAATTTCTACAGTTATGGTGGGGGTAATTGACAAGTTGACATATATCAAATAATTGGTTATTTATAAAATTCAACTGGTTATTAATTATATTGGCTTTAGTGTGGAGGCATTTCTTGATTTCTAATATTTCTAAGTTATCCAATCTAAGGTTTCCTTTTTTAAAATATGGAGATCTCAATAATAACAACTCCTCGGAATTCGCGAATTACATATTAGAAACAGGTTACACGTGTACGTGGTATCGAAACCGCAAGACGAAAAGCTTCTCCAAGCGGTTTACAAAGTTTTTATTTAATTAAAATTAACACATATAACTTTTTCCGTTGGAATCGAGTGTAATTTAAAATCGAGTTACAATTTTTTTTGTAGAATCTGCCATGTTATGAACAGCTTAATGTTCTGGTAGTTAATATATTTACCTAGTGATACCGTTTCTACCATTAAGCAAGACTAGGTATTCTAAACATTTTTTTACGGCTGGCTTTTAAGTACCTACATATTACATTCACTAGCATTCACATGTGAACATTAATTTGATACAAGTAATGAATACGAGTTATTTGAATTAGGATAAATTGTAGAAATCTCACAGAGACGAAAATATTTATATGAGAAACATTTATGTATATCTTTATATAAGATGACCCAGGGCTTACGACATGTATGAACTGGCTTCAATGATCACTCTACATAATGCAACGTTCATCAATTCCATTGTAAGTACATGCACACATTACCAAATTTTTGAAAGTTCTGAAATCAAAGTTCAAATCTGAAAACCTTTCGTTTAGTTGAAGGGGTTATGGTAGAGACATATGCAGTATTTTCTCATGAACTGGTAATGATACGTCTATATTTGAAAGTAGAGTATTAAGAAATATTTTTATGTATATGATATTCTTCCAAATTATTTAACATACATAGGTACCTACTTATATTATTAAATAAATATTATTACAGATTCTTTAAGTTAACTTATTAAAATACGAATATAAATATTTGAATCCTTCAAAAGCGCAGGAAATTCTCCATTATTATTTTTTTGTTAGTCGTTTTCTGAATTCTTATATTTTCGCTGTACGGTTGTTGTTATTTCGGCTGTTATTGATAAAAGCTTCTCGGAAATATGTACATTAAAATGGAACACTGTCAAAATTTCTCTTTCAATTCGGGACTTTCTAAGACTTGGATTAATCCCCCTGCCTTCCGCAGTGGCACCCTTCCTCTCCCTTCGCATCCATAGTTGAATATTTTTATTATCATCCCCGTCATTAAAAAATTCATTATTCAGTGTATAACGGAACTGGTCCGCAATACTTTACAGGTAGATTCCTGCCCAAATTATGAGACAAAAATGTTCTAATATCAATAGTTATAGAAATCTTCTTTTGGATATTGGCCTCTTCTAAATTTCTCCGATCTTCTCTTCTTTGGGATTTTTTAATCCTCCCACTACCCGCGACAGGTATTATATTGTCACGGCAAATGAAAACAATGGAAGTTAATTTGTTTCTTCATCAAAAACAGCAAAATAATTTTGTGGGGACATTATTAATATAATTAATAAAAATAAATTTAGTTTTCACCACTTTTGTATTGAAAATATCAACATGTTTCAGAATCCATGCCCCCTTCCTCAGGATACAATTGTATACTAACAAAATTAAATTCAAAAATCGATTTTGTATACACAATCACAATATTTAAAAATATATATATATGGTAAATAAGTATCAATAAAGCACCTACTTAACATTAAAATCAATTTAAAAGATAACTATTTGTAAAAAGATCCTGATTATTTTTAATTTTTAATTTACTATTAACACTTTTTCTTATTTTCAAAATTTCTATATTTTCCATATATTTTTTTTAAACGATGTTTTAAGCGATATTCACTACGGATGTCGCACTGTTGTCGCCACTAACTGAATTCATTGAGCCCGCATCGTGTAACTCCTTTTATAGCAAAATTCTTACGAAAGGTTAATTCTAGAGGTAATGAGAAGACAATAGAAAGTTCCAGATGATTCTGAGTAATATTTTAAAATAAGACGGAATGTTGTAGAATTCTTTAGAGCGATAACGCGGTCGCGGATAAAGTGACCTCGTTATCTCTCTAGTTTGCGGTTCCCGTTGACTGACCGCCGTTGCGTGACATCGTTGTTATCAGTATTTAGTAGGTACGCAGTCTCATTAGGTCGTAAGCCCTATGAACATCCAAAAAGATTTCCATACCTACCTATTTTCCCGTTTAAAAATATAGATTTAAAATCTTGTAAAAATAAACTCTTATCCTGTTGTTTAAGCTGGTATGATCAGCTATGATGCGAAATAACCACTCTCAGTTTTGTTGAGATCGCGAGATTGCAGCTTTCCATACTTTTTAAGTAGCATAGCGTAATGTGGCGTATATTTGTATTTTTTTAGATGCGTATTTCAATTTTCTAACTCTATTAAGGAATAATATTATTAAAAAGTCTTGCAAATTTAAAATAATAATCTTCGAGTGAAATGTGTCCTGTGCCCAATTTTTTTACGTTTTATGCCAAACACTTCTTTACTGCTCAGACCCCTTACATAGTATCGTGACGATGATATAAAACTTAAAAACTTTCAAAAAAATTTGTGACCTCGACATAATTGCTTCACTACTTCAGCTGCAGAAAGGGTTGTAGAACTGACCATCCACTGCCAGAAGACTAAGTTAAGGGCGATTGCGGGGGCAGGCCTAAAGGCGTGTAACTCTCTACCCTCCGTAATACGGAACAATGCATCAGAAAAAGTTTAAAAAAAAACTCAAAACACCTTTTAGTAAAATCATCTACACTAGTGTACGAGTAAATAATATTTATGTAAAGCGCCCTAGAGATGTTTTTTATACAAAAATGGGGCTATAAAAATTAGAAATTTTTATTATTAGTAACAGAAATCTTCATTCAATAACCACAATAATTATTGAGGTAGTGGATTTCAACCAAAACAAATATCTTGAAAATTGGATTTGTTTTGGTAAATTAATGTAGATTTTGTGTTAAAAAGTATGGTTTAAGAACAAATAATGTTAGGTATATATTGATTTAATATCTGGAATCAGATATTAAATCAAAATTAAGATATACAGTAACTCTCTAATGTTTTTAATGTTATTCAAAATTCAAATTCTAAAAAGATTTTTTACTAAGTCGATGTGAATTTTACTTATAAAATCAAATAGTTACGAAACGAGTTTCTTTAAAATTCCTCCAACGTGCTATCGAGGAACTTTTATAATTTTAGCTACAGTGGGAGGCAAAAAAACTTGTTTACTTTTCAAAGGTCTTATGCGTCAAACAATTTTTCATTAAAACACTTAGTGTTTTCTAGAATGTTTTAAAATTAAAAGATTTCATAAATTTTCGTTACTTTTTTGTTGGAGTTTCAACACAACATAAACGAAAAATCTACATACATAGGCTAAAGCACTCAGCAACCTTTTAGTGGATTTTTTGCATTCGACGTTTTACAGAACATTGCATAGCTGGTTTGGTTCTATAGCTGTCATGCTGTGCATCATAAAAACACGTATATAGTCTTTTTTATAATTTCTTAAATAATTGATAACGATGACTGTTTTTATGAACAAAATTTCAAGTTTCCATTAAATTAGTATTGTAAAGAGATGGTGAACCTACTGTATGAATGAATGAAACCCACACGTGACAACAATACAACGGCGTCACGCAACGCAGGGCTATTCATGCATGATCGCAAACTCTCGAATATTATGCACTATTGGAATAGTCTATAACGCGCTCTACAGGCTTCTCTTAATTTCTAAAATAAATCTTTAAAAGGCATCATGCAACGCGGGGTCAGTCAATTCATTTTACAACGACATCTCAGCGGTAGCACGTGATACTACCAAAAGAGCGAGCATAGTGCGACCAGCAGTGATACCAGTGAAAGTAAATAAAGGGATACCGGGGCGAGAAGTTTCTACGTGCGAACATTGAACGGAGTTGACTAAGATGTGATCAAACCAATAGAAATAGCGTAAATTAATGTGAATTAAGGAATGGTACAATATTGGAGAAATATTTAGGGACTATAAAATTAAAAATGCTACTACAGTTTTACTCATGCCCAGTGACTTTTTTTGGTAATAAATTAAACTTAATTGATTTTCGGTGTTATTTATCATGATATATTATAGATATCTTATGATATAGATAGAAAGTAGATATGGAAGTCTTTTTTTGGATGTTGTAGGGCTTACGATCTATCGTATGGCTGACTGAAGTAATCACTTCAGTAAGTAAGTAAGTAAAGTAATCTTGCACATATGTAACGTTCACCACTTCCACCCACGATATAAGTTTTTATTTGTCGATACAAGCCCACGTCCCGTGACAGTAGAAAACATCATTTTGAGTGTAATGTTAATTTTATCATGATATATGAAGCTTTAAAATCCTTAAAAGCTTTAAATTCATTAATTTCTGTTAGAAACTTCTCAACAGGTAAGATTATCAATTAACATTTTGTATTAGGTTTCAGAATAAGAAATATAATTCAAAAAGCTCTATACACTCAAAGTTTCGAAATTCTGTAAAGGTTGCACAGGATATTATAGTCTGAATCATCTTCAATTTAAAATACATTTTTTGCGAGGCATTTTCGCATTTAGTTCGGCGAGTTCTCGCGAGTTTTTTTAGCGTCGGAGACTCGGCCCCAAATATTTTTGCGAGAAAATTTCATGTGTTAATATTAAAGAAAACCCTCCGAATTCTACGCGTTTTCTTTACTTTGTAATCTTAAGTAAAAATTGTGTTAATGCCGAGATGAAGGTAAATATTTAACAAGAAAATTGACTTGAAATGTTAAACGTTTCGTTTTTAAAAGATTCTGCTACAATTTTGCGAGGAGGAACGGCCCCGTTGAACCTAAATTTTAAAACAATTTTCTTCAAGGCGAGGCGAGGATAAGTGTTATTTTTAAAATGTGGTTATTTATATTTTAATCTACTACTCTAAGATTTTTCTCCAAATTCATTTGTATTATAATAGTAGAAAGTGATTATTTTATCAGACTTAATGAATATTTTTTTAATAAATTTATTATTGTTCCGAGAACACAATTACTGGATTTTGTTCGAAGAAGGATAATTATCGATCGAGATAAAATTATAGAGGTCCAGCACCGAAGCTATTTATTTGGGAAACGTGTATGGAAGTCTTTGTAAGGTGATCATATGAGCTGGCTTAAGTGGTCACTTTACACATTGTAAAATTCACCAATTCCACCGTAAAAACATTATTAAAAAAAAATTGTATTTTCGGAAAACTCTTTGTGCAAGGAATTTCTCTGGTATAAATTTGTAGCGTCGTGGATAAACAGCAAGGGAATTTAAATACTTATATAAGTTATAACAGTTAAATTTCTTACCTTCAAGTAACTTGATTACAACTTTCTTAGATCTTTTAGCTATCTTGATAAACTAGAGACTAGAAGAATAGTGACGGACTTTCTCTTTTTATACGAACTAATAGATATTACTATCGACTGTCCTCAACTACTAGAACATATCTGCTTGCGTGTTACGTATTTTTTTTGGTGTGGTTTTGCCGTGGAAATTGCAGCTACTAACTACTTCTTTAATTCCCCACTGCAAAGGCTTCCTAGACTAGCCAACAACTTATAAGAGCAACTTGACGTCTTTGCCAGTAACTGTATATTATTCATATATTAAAAGGTGTATTGATAGATTAGTAGAATTTGTCGAATTGGACTTAAATAATTGATTTGTATGTAAATTTTTTATTTACGAGCTGTTCATTGACATTTGACAGTTCCATAGAAAAGTGTCACATGCGCAGAACGGCGGGCCGGTATGCCCAGTGGTTGAAATAAGAACTAACATGATTAATAAATAGCGAAAAAATGGAAGGGTTCTTACCCGAGTAGAAAAACAAAAGTAGTATTGCGTTGCGAGCGATTGTAAAATGTTAGAGATAATGTACAAGCGATAATAAAAGATTTATTTTACGAGTTGTGCCATTCATTTTTCGAGCGAGCCACGCCACGTAACAACTGGCGTCAGAAGCGGGATTCGGGAGATTTTTAAGAAATCAACGTGAAGATCGTGGCACAGGAAGAAATGGCAACCGTGGAGGAATTTTCGGATTCGGAATGCGATATGATAATGAAGATGCTGGAAGAACTGGAGCGGAAACGCCAAGAAGACAAGGAAGAACAGGAGCGGAAACGCCAAGACGACAAGGAAGAACAGGAGCGGAAACGCCAAGAAGACAAGAAAGAACAGGAGCGGAAACGCCAAGAAGACAAGGAAGAACAGGAGCGGAAACGCCAAGAAGACAAGGAAGAACAGGAGCGGAAACGCCAAGACGACAAGGAAGAACAGGAGCGGAAACGCCAAGAAGACAAGAAAGAACAGGAGCGGAAACGCCAAGAAGACAAGGAAGAACAGGAGCGGAAACGCCAAGAAGACAAGGAAGAACAGGAGCAAAAATTGGGAATGTTGTTGGACGTCAAATTAGGAAGCATCAAGGAGCTTAGGGAAAGTGTTGACAAGCAACAAAAAGAATTGTAGATCACTAAACTGGACGTCATTAATCTTCAAGAAGATATCAAGGATCTTCAACAAGACGTTGACCTGTGACGCTGAAAAGATACAACATGAAATCGAGAAACTTCGGGATGAAGTGAGAAATTGCCAGAAGGTTCAAGTAGAGAATGCTACGGGGTCGACAGGGAAAAAGCCTTCTACATTCGACGAACGATGTTTACAGGATAGCAACCACAGGCAATACGAAACGGCGGCGCCCTCAAACATTAGGAATGACCAAGGAAATGGGACTACACCTGCAGAAATGACCTTCGTCGATAGTAAGAGGCCGATGGAAAATGTGGCTGAGGACCAGGTGACGATGGAAAATGTGGCCGAGGACCAGGTGGCGATGGAAAATGCAGCCGAGGACCAGGTGGCGGTGGAAAATGCGGCCGAGGACCAAGTGACGACGGAAAATGCGGCTGAGGACCAGGTGACGATGGAAAATGTGGCCGAGGACCAGTTTGCGATGGACCTCAGCAATACCGTGTTCGACGCCGAGCAGCGCGAGTTCACCGATCTCAAGATACAGGAGGACATGGAGCCCTTGCCCTTCTGCGTAGTCACCGTGGAGGACAAGCCCATGGTGCAAGTAGGGTACAAAGGGAAGAACAAGAAACTCTCTCCCGATGAAATTAGTCCCATGGTGTTGGACGAGATGGAACAGACGACCGAAGCAGACGTGGACCAGAGTGTGAAGGAAGCAGTTCTGGCTATGACAGATTACTTCAGTGACTCTCAGCGACAAGCTATCAGGAATGTGATCAGTATAGTCAAGCTCAACGTGCTGCAGATCATCAATGAGCTCACTGTGGCGGCGCGGGCTTACGGGTTCGACACAAATTCAAAGGGCAAGCGTAGCGTGCTCGTCTTTGACCCAGGTGGATGGAACTTCCAAGTATCGATCTGGAGTGCTAATCATTTTTGCCGAGGATTTAAAAAAAAAAATGTTCGAGGAAGCAGAGAGGTTCCGTGCAACGTAGAAGCGAATTGAGGCACGCGATAAGCTGAAAAGAAAATCAATCGATGACGATTGAGATAGATGTGAGAACACGCGCTCATGTATTGAAGTGTGGCAGCATGGGAATTTGGAGATCTCATGAGGACAACAATGATCCTGTTCGGGACGAACAGTATTGAGAGAGGGAGGCTGTGTAACGAGCTGTTCGTTGACATTTGACAGTTCCATAGAAAAGTGTCACATGCGCAGAACGGCGGGCCGGTATGCCCAGTATGCCCAGTGGTTGAAATAAGAACTAACATGATTAATAAACAGCGAAGAAATGGAAGGGTTCTTACCCGAGTAGAAAAACAAAAGAGAGCTGTTCTTTTGTGTTTGAATAAAAAATAGCAGTAGTATTGCGTTGCGAGCGATTGTAAAATGTTAGAGATAATGTATAAGCGATAATAAAAGATTTATTTTACGAGTTGTGCCATTTCATTTTTCGAGCGAGCCACGCCACGTAACAATATTATGACTTTCAAGGCTTGAGTTATTGCTTTTCACTCTTTATTATTACTTTTTTGTTTTTGAATTTATATTAATTCTTATGCTTCTGCTTGTTATATACTTCATTTTTACTTTAAACTATATCTATCTTTATATATTTTTATTTGTATTTTAAGTATTTTCTTTCCATTTTATGTCATTATTATGTTTACATGTTATTATTTTTTTCTTTAAACTATTTCCATATACAAATTTTTAATATTTTAATTGTCTATACTTCGATTTTTAAATTTAATTTGTCAGTATACAATTGTATCCTGACAAAGGGGCCATGGGCTCTGATACATGTTGATATTTTCAATAAAAAAGCGGTGAAAACAAAGTTTATTTCTATTAATTATATTAATAATGTAAATAATATGATAGTTTGAAATAAAAAAAATCATCACTTCCTGTCATTTTGGTGTTTTTATCAAGTCTTTAAATGTTTACTTATAAAATAATACAATCTCAACTGACAATTTTATTAGACTGATTATCTTACCGATACTTCTTGGAACTAACAATGAAAATGCTACTCCCATAGTATGGAAATGTTTATAATATGTTTTTATGGGACAAATATGATAACATTTGGACTTATAATAAAATTATTGAGGTTTTTACTCCCTTTCTTTTAACTCGTGGCGTCTGATTGCTTGCTTTGGATCGATTTTTAACCCTTTTTCCGTGATCCAATCGAGCTGAAACTTTGCCAGCTGTCTCGTGGCGACAATCGGGAAGATCTTTCAAATTTTCGTTAAAAAAAATTAATAATTATAGTATAATTTTGGATTTTTCAAATTTTTAATGGTTTTTTCATACAACTCAGTAAGTTGTATGAAAATACTCGGACGCATCTGGTAGACACGAAACCCGAAAATGAGAAAGGGAGGATTGTAAAAACTTGGTTTTTATGGGTTAGTTTTTTTAACGATTCAAAACTGTACCGCCAGAGAGCAAAGGGTTATATAAGACTTGTAATAATAAAAAAATATTCGTCAGCGGCCGACTGTAAAGTACCACGAGTAATAATTCGGCCCGCGCCACCTGTAATAAATATTAAAGTTAAGATCGTCCGACAGGAGGCCGCACGGAATTTCCTCGAATCAAATGAAGTGAATAATTAAGTGTCTTATACTTTTTTTTTGTATTTCAATACAAATTCTTAAATAAATATCCATTTCGAGGGCCATTATGTTCTGCGAGCAGCGAGCCATTAGACGAAGGGTGGAGGAGATAACCCCGTGACCCGGCCCTTGGGACGCATAAATAACTAATGAGAAAGGAGGAAAAACGGAAATAATACCTCGGATACAGCGGGAAGAATTTATTTAAATGACCCGAAAAGCCTTCATTCCTGCTAGAAATATTTTTTTACCTGATTGAGGTTTGAAAATAATAAATAATTGTAGGATAATAATTGATTTTGGAATGTAATTTTCTTAAAACTTAACATGCATTACTGGGCACAACGCGACGCGTCATGCACGAGGATGGATGGAAAAAGCAAAATAACGGTGATAATAGTATAGGAGTGTGAAGGAGGAACGAAAAAATGGACTGTATTTCAAAAATGAGGAAAGGAAAAGAAACGTGGAAGCTGAAGCTTACCGCCACGCGAATGTTTCCATTTCCTTCTGAAATCACTACGATGATGAATCTTAAAGTAACTTACACTTCTGCGCACTCGTCGAAAAGAGATTTTTTGCGAAAAGATTCGATGGATGGGACACAAATTTTCAACAATTAAATTATACAATTAAGTTAGACACTCGACGATAGCTAGATTTCGACTATATTTAGGTATAACGAGGGTTAAGTAGGAAGGGAGGTTGACATCGTAGGAGCAATTTTGCGCAAATATCGGCATTACTGAACAGATTACTAATTGCATTCAAGTCCATATAACCAAAATACAGATTAAAAAATATATATATATATTTTGGTAAAAAATATATTATCAGGAAGACAAAATACATGGTAAGAAAATAATACATAAAAGAATTTATGAATCTTCCTAGTTCTTTCTAATAGTAAAGAAAACGTACTAAATTTTATAGTTTTTTTTTTGTAAAAACACCATAGCTTGTTCATAAGATAAATTAACTAAAAATCAATTCTAATTTACGTGCACATGAATATTTTCCTAATGAAAAATCGTCATAATTGTTGTGGTATACTCGCAATCGCGCTCGATTTGTCAAAAATCTGCGCTGTCTTCAACGGAGCCGATTAACCTGTGCATCCCACCGGAAACAGCGATCACTTTGCATTTTACCCCGTTTACATGGTGGCAAACACGTAAATGAATAGACGAGTATTAAAATAAATTGTTTTTATTACTGTTTTATACTATACTAGGTAAATCTGAACGAGAATTGTAAGATGATATTAAACAAATATAATGTTGCTACAATCATAGTGCGTTGTAATGAATACTGTTGAATTTGATTCAACAATTCTATATGTGACACCTAATGTAAGAATATATGGTATGCTTAAAATTTTTTAAGATTAAATCACGGCCAATTGAATATATTACAGCATGGTGCTTAATATTATTTGTCAATATATACCTCCTTCATGTATATAAGGCGCGAGTGTCCAAATACGCTCGTTAAGTTACAAAAATGTAACATAAAAGATCTTTCAGATGGCGCCTCTTTCAAAAGAAGGTCTTAATAAAAAATGCGCGGTATTACTCTCTGAGGAAGCTATATATATATATATATATATATACAGCTAGTCCACAATACATTATAGGCAGATTCTTGCCTTGATTATGAGTAATAACCCCTCTAAAACAACGGTACTTTTACATGTCGGTTCCTGAGGAATAAGTATTTTTTTAAATTTACTATAAAGAAGTTACGGACCATACACGAAGTTATGATGAAAGGACGGGTGGATAGACAGACAGACGGACGGACGGACAGACAACGAAATTATTATAATTGGGATTTTATGGATATATACCATACCAAAAATTTCAATTTTTTTCAATATTTCTGACTTAAATTCTGCAAAATGTATCATTAAAGAGAATTATCAATAAAGTAATTGATATCGATTATGGCAAATTTATTTGCTTCAATAAAATAAAAATAAAATTATTAGGACTTGACAGATAGATTAAAGTTTTTATCATTTAATTTGACTTATATTAAAGCTTAAATGATTTTTTTTAATAGGTATTGGTTATTGAAATGATAGTTCAACATTTTGCAAATAATAAGTATGTTAATATGAAATATATATAGAAATATTTAAGGATAAGAATTATAAGTTAATATTACGATATTTAAAAACAACCATATTACGGTTAATATCACAAATCTCATCATTCAAATTTTCAATGATTTACACTGTTTTTTGAACTGTTGCTGGTCCCAATAATTTTATTGTATACTCCATTCAATTTCGCAAATTGTAACCTATATTTCTTTCTTTACAGATCTCATCGGGAGGGGCTGAAAAAAACACCATCCCCGAAGATAAAATGCGTCACTAACCCTTTATCGAAAAGCGTTTACCAAATTCGCGCCGGGACGCGGCAATTCCAAATTTGACTCCGAGCGCAGACCGGAAGGGCGAGGGGCGCAAGGCGATGCCCGCAACATTCGCAGCCTCCCCCCGCCGCCGATGACACCGAAGACACGTACAAGAAGAGGGTGACAAAAATGGCGTCAAAGATGGCGGGCCGGACGTCCGGCTCGCTGCGACAAACGGAAGCGAACGGGTCGCCGGATGTTTGCCGCCGCGGTGGAAGCGTCTCCGGGACGGCGCGCCGCTCCTGCCGGGAGGAGGCTCCGTCTGCCAGGGCGAAGTACGCGGCCGCAGACCGGAAGAAGCTGTCCATGTTCCTGCTGCTGCGAATGGCCGCCCGCGCCCGCCTGGTGCTGTGCTTCTCCGCCGTCTTCTTGTCGGTCGCGGCGCTGCCGGGCGTCGCGGGGCAGTACGCGGACGGGTACACCCAGCAGAAGTTTGCCATGGAACCACAAGATCAGGTTAGTGCCTTCTTAAATGTGCAGTAGAACGATGTAATTGGTTCTAGAATCTAGAACCTAATTTGTTTATTTATTTGATTTATTTATGTATGCGACCTTAGAGCTTTTACATAGAAGGAATTAGTGAACATAAATAAAAATGAAATATAAATGCATTTAAATATATTGTAACTAGTACATAAACTGTACTATAACCATTCACCCGTGAACAATCATGGGATGTAATCTTTTCTGGATTTTGAAGCTGGATATTCATGAATAGATAACCATTTGTTTTTTTTTAATTGACTAATCGCTTAAACCGAAAATTAAATATAATAAAATAATAATGTAAAAATGTCAAGACCGTGTAATTTCGACTTAAGTGTGTTACTTGAGCTGCGCGCTGATTGCATGTCATACTCTATCTAAAGTTTTAATTCTAGCAAGTTACGAATTTAAGGACCGACAGATAGATGGACAGATGGACAGACCGACGGTCAAAGAATTTTTTTAGATATTTAGATTTATTTATTTATATTTTTTATTTTATTTATTTTTTTATTTTATTGTTTTTTTTTTATTTAAATTTAATTTTAAATTTTTTTATATTTTTTTATTATTTTAATTTTAAATTAATTTTATTTATTTTTTATTTTATTATTATTATTTTATTATATTATTTTAATTTTAAATTAATTTTATTTATTTTTAATTTTAATAATTATTTAAATAATTTTAATAATTAATTTTTAATAAAATTTAAAATAATTAAAAAACTATATATATTTATATTTAATATTTAGATATTTAGATTTGACTGTGTTTAAATTATCAATTTTTACACTTTCAGGTACGTATGTGACTAGGCCTTTCCAAGCACACTTATTTAAGAATAGCAATGCTATTTAAACTAAACAAATCCACATTATCAAATTCGTTTTCAAACTAATGCAGTCTCTGTAACATGAATTGTTCATAAAATTAGAGCGAATAGCATCTACATAAATCAAATGGAGAATAATATATCTTACCCCAATGGCAGGATATACGATAGTTAATTATGTTCATCAAGCTAGTGCCATCCGCAAGTCCCTTTATTATTTCAAATAAAAATAGAATATGACAAATTTTTCTATGCTGCAATAGATCTGGTTAATTAATTAGGAAGGAAATTTGATAATGAGCTCACCAAAAAGTGGCGCTAGTTTCCTACCGAAGTGATTTTTTTTGCTAAATGAATGAAGAAAGAACAATTAAAAATTATATTACAATAAATAAGTATTTAAAAAAAAACACATTTATATAGTGGATTTAAATGTACTAAAAAGAAAAAAAAATTTCGACCAAGAAATGTTTGCCTCTCTCTCCAAATAAAAGCGCAAACACTTTCTCGCCATCAACAGTAGAATTCTATAATCTATATTAATATCCTAAACGTCCAACATTTGATAATAGTTACAAAAGTCATTAGAATATGCGTTAAATTGTAGTCGGAGTACGTAGCGAATGCTGCTGTCAGTCAGAAGAAGGATATGGAGTGACTTCTTTCATTGGTGCACCGATGGGTTCATTCAGGCGCTCGGAACCGTGCTCTTATCATCACGCTTCCATATCTACCCAACAGTAAAGTTTATTTATAATTTGCATATAATTTGCACTCACAACCTCACTGTATTCCCAGAGGCATCAGCAAAGAGTATAATTTAGTCGTTAAAAACAACGGACGTCTATTACCAGCATCGTTACCAAGGCTTTAATCTACGAGCATGTGAAAGCCTTTGATATAATAATTTTTTCGGGTAGGCCTTTAACAGAATGGGGTGTGACGAATAACATTCAAAATTTATGTAATAATATTAAGTAAATTTTTTGCCTTTATTTGACCCTAATTTCTTTTCTTTTATTAATTTCTACAATTAAAAGGAAATTTTTTTTGATACTTTTGGTGAAAATTAATAATTGATTTCGGTAATTGGAGCAAGAATCAGATAGGTTACTTTAAGTACTTAAGCATTTTTCTCGTTTTTATACATATTTTGAAGGTTGGAATTACATTTTTTTTTGTTTTATAAAGTCAGTTTTTCAGAAAAAATTTGATTCCAATACGAAAAGAGCTAAGTGTGTGTCAATAAAACTCTAATATAAAGGTCAACCGCCGAGAGGTTTTGTATAACTCATATAAAAAGAAACATTAATATTTACATCTCTCTCATTTGCCCCACCATTGTCTCCGTTTAAAAGAAGAAAACAGATGATAACAGAATAAAATGAGTCATACCAAAGGTCTCAGTGATTGATCTATGGACACTTTTAACAGGGAAATTAATTAAATTACGATATTCATTTATTACCTCTTTAGAATTCACGTCATGTCCACTGGGCTCGGAAATCTATACGGATGGACAAAATATACTTTAATCAAAATAGGTACCTTTGGTTGGTAGGTAGGTAGGTAGGTGCTTGTATATTAGTTTTCCTATAATCACATGCCATGATTGATTAAGAAATACAGTACGAAAAATGGTTGCAATACAAAATTGTAAGGATACAAGCCGCATCTGGCCAATGGTGGCATATGTAAACATTCACCACAATGGTGGCATATGTAAACATTCACCACAATGGTGGCATATGTAAACATTCACCACAATGGTGGCATATGTAAACATTCACCACAATGGTGGCATATGTAAACATTCACCACAATCGTGGCATATGTAAACATTCACCACAATGGTGGCATATGTAAACATTCACCACAATGGTGGCGTATGTAAACATTCACCACAAACACAAGAGGGTATTTTTGGGGTCTTCTGGTCCTGAAATATTAATAAAAAATTAAAATTTTGATGTCACTTTCCTTTTAAACTGTTGACATTTCACTCAAAGTGTAAAGAATATTTTCTATTCAAAATTGAATGAAGAACTCTTCTGAAGTTTTGCTAGGAGCTACGAGACACCCTTTTTAACGTGTATATTTGTGTAAAAATAACAATTGACAAACTTGCATGCGAAGATGTATGAATGTAGATGAGGCGACAGTTGTGTCAGTACAGAAGAGTGCAGCACTCCATCCTCTACATACAAATCTGATACATTAAAAATTCGAGAATCTAAAAATTGAAGAACATGACATAATCGAAGGTTTGCGAACGGTCTGAACTGGTCTGGAAGGAACTCGTACGCACTTAAATATACTAGAAAGATAAAGAAAACTAGAAAATATGAATTATGTACAAAAAACGCACGGAGCAACAGTTTTGAATTTAACAGTCTCAAGAAACCATAGAAACGAGCGAGAAAATAAATAGACAGTGCAAACAAAGTATTCCATGGAGAAGTGCGAATTTGATGTATATTACAGAACAGTATTCAAGTTTGTTTCCGGTACCTTTTTGTTAGTAAAGAAACACTTTATAATTTTGCATGTTCCATTTGCGTCGCGACACGTGACAATATAATGGCAGAGTACGTCACAAAGGACGTTACCTTTTTAGTTTAAAATTGTCGTGCGTACAGCGTCCTCTTTATTTCCGTAAGCCTGCCTAATCAATCACCAGTTGCTTGACTTTAGCCTTGCTTGTCATATTCTGCGGCTGGATTACTGGGATTATTAAAAGTTATTCTCTTATTTGAACGGCTGGAGACACGACAAGTATCAAAAACATAATTAAAAGATTAGAAAGTTAGGTCGTTATTTATCATTTTGGCTGGCGATGCTCGGCAACGCAACGCGGTGTGGCACCCGACACCTGCGGGGACTTAGGGAAAGCTTTAGCACTGCTTATTTTAATATATTGTCTTTAAGGGGTGGCATCAGATGTATGAAAAATGATAAAATAATCAAACTTATAATGAATTTTGCTTAAATAACAACTTTTTACATTTAAGCAACTGTTTCAGAAACTAACTTTTTTTTTTTCAATAATTTAACCTTTAATATTTATATGGATGGCCAATTTCAAAACATCCATAAATGCTTGGGTACTTCCATGACTTCACTGGGTACCAAACTTCCAAGTATTTTCATCTAAAAAGTAGAAGGATAAAAATTTAATTATTCTTAATTATAAAATAAAAACCATGTGCACTTACATACGCGCGGTAGAAGTTATACCTCTAAAAACAAAAACTTTTTTAAAAAACAATCGAAACATTCACGAACTCGCATGTAAACAGAATCTGATAGCTGAAGAATTTAATATGGCGACGTTAATGAGAAGTTGTTCCTTTTCAAAAATTGTGTGCAATTTCAAAAAAAAGTCAAACAGTTACCCACTTTCAATATTTATCGAATTTCGTCCTAAAACTGTTCCGTATTCAAAAGTTTCGTACCTATACAATTGAAAGCCGCATTGAATGTCGAATGAAGGAATGTGTTTTTTTTTTAAAAACGAATACCTGACATCACGTCGTTTTTGTGACAAATAATTTCCCGAATATCTCTTTCAATCATTTTGGGAATGGTTATAAAAAAAAATCTTAAAAAACGATCGAAACACTCATATGTAAATAGAATTCGACAGCTGACAAGGATTCAGAATGGCGTCGTTAATTCTGGTATCGCATTTCTGATACATGTTCTGCTACTTCATGTTACGCTACATGCTGCGTGCGCAACTTGCGATTCAATAAAAATTTACCCTGAATGCGCCTAAAGAAGAATAACTTTAATAATTCAAATCAAGGTACAGCAAGAAAATTACGAAAAGATGGACTTACAGTGGACCTGAAAAGGGAGAAATGAATGAAAACACTGGAAATTAATTAGCGATTTATTAATTGCTGATTTATTAATTACTCAATGTAAAAAGTCACTTAACACAAATTAAACTTAACGCCATTCCTTAAATCACATAATTTCACAGTGTATAACATGTAAATGAACACTTTATTATTGCTGGGTAACACGTATTCAACATTCACTAGAACATTCCATCCAATTCCGGTCGTAGTGTATGTCGCATTTATTTATTTCGCCAATTAGGTACTTCGCTCGATTATTCACTTTATTTATCGCTTTGATTCCCTGGGTGTCGATTTGCGCGTGGTTTGTGGCTGGTTTTACACTGAACTGAACTGAACTGCGCCGAGAGTTGTCAAACGACAGCTCTTTTGTACTTTTCGTACTTCTTAGATTATTCTAGTGCCTAGGAGAAGGTTCTCGATTATACTAGATGTTTATAGACCCAAAAGTTGTAGATCACTCAAGATTGTTACAAGCCGTAATCGATTCTTCGATAGTGTTGTGACAAGTGACATATTAACAGGGTTTCGGACAGCGCGTAAATTATTTTTAGCATCTCGTTACAATATTTTAGGAACTTTTTCGTAAATAAAAATTATTAAAATTATAAATATTGACGTCTTGGAGTTAGTTCAATAATGTAAGAAGTAAGAATAAAACAAACAAATTATAGTTCCATCAAAAACAGCAAAATAACCATGTGGTAACATATTAATAAAAAGGAACATTTTGTATAAAAGCATTATTTATTGAATAATAAACATGTTTCTGGGCCTATGGTCTCTAAATATCAAAATATTTTATTTTTCATTATTTTAATATTAACAAGGGTTTAAACAATTTACGAATAACATAGGATTACAGATAGATAAATTTTAAATTTTGGATATTTGTTAATAGCAAATTGGATATTATAAATAACCAAATTCTTTTAGAAAATAGTTACCTTTGAAAATTAGTTCCTATTTATTTATTCAAGTCGGAGTTTTATACAAAGTGTTTGCTTTTTATAATTGTTTTCTTTGTTATGGTAATAAATTGAATTTTTTCGTTAGAAACAATCACTATGTGGTATGATTAAATAAAAAAAATCACTTCATAAAACCACGAGATCAACCAAAAACTCGTGGTTCTACGTAAAGTGATTTTGTTATATTTAATTTAAATTTACTATGATAGAATGAATAAAAAACCAAAAATATTTAAACAATTACAAAAACAAAGTTACAATACAAAATACAATCATGTGTATAATTAAACATGGCTTTTACTTAATAATTTGTCATGGCTTTCGCTTATAACTAAGATATATCACACCTGATCACAAAATCTGCATACCTGTATGAGTATACTGTAGACATAATTGAGCCCTTGCCCGGAATAACGTTGTATCCAACAATACTCTCATTCCGAGAAAAATTGAAAAAACGAAACCAGTTACAATTTATTACATTTTATATTTTAAATATAACAAATATTAACTAATCTCAATATAAAATAGGGGGAAAAGTCAATTAAATTTGAATCTATTGTAAAAAAACATGCTGAATCAGTGGATAAACGTTGTATATGAAATTTTCACAAACAAAATGGATTTTTTTATTCTGCTTTACTTGATAATGCCTTTTAAAAGCAGCATGTGCTCATCTAACATGAATTCACAAATGTCATCGAGGTCCTTGAGCTTAACAGTCTTATTGGTAGTAGATTGGAATACATTGAAGCTAGTTCCAGGCTCCCTAATTGCATGATTTTTTTCCAAACGGTAGCCAATCTTGCCCTCCTTCCACAAATAGTTGGGAGAAAGCTATAGGAGGTCCATGATTCTAATTCTTTGTGGAAGTTTGAGCTCTGATTGTGATGAGATCATTAGTAGGTAAAGAGCTTTTACGGAACGATAAGTCTCTCGTACATACTATTACATATCTCCGTCTGTTTGCTGAATACGGCGTCGGACATTCAATTTCTTAATACACAAGACGAGATGATTACTTTTTTCATTGTAATTCAGTAATCTGAATACTGATTAAATATTTATCTTGATATTAAAATGGAGAAAACATCCCGGATTTAAACATTTTTGGCACAAACACGACCCTGCGAAAAAGAATGAGGAATTAAATAAACTTTTTGTATCGGTGTTATATTAAGTTACGATATAAAGAGCACTGTAAAGCCAGCACTATAATCAAAAAGCATTTCAAATATCAATATGGATAAATCAATTGAGTAAAATCGGTTAACGTTCGACAAAATAATATTGTCACATATGAAATCACAATATCAATCAAAACTGCCAAATCGTATACAACGTTATTCCACAAACATGTTCTGGCGGGTCAATCGCAGGTTTGATAATATTTTTTCTGGATAAAAACTCCTTTCCTGCATCCTTCAACTTATTGGCTTTGATATCTTTCCAATTTAAAACATTAGATGTTCATCTTCTCCCTTTATTCATGTGAATTAAACCACGCTCCACGATATTGACGCTCGGCGACGCCATTTTGAGAAACACTATACAACGTTATTCCACAAACCAATAACTTTAAAATGCAGCCAGAAGCCTAAATATTTTTTTCTTGACATATTATTTACCTTAATCGATGCATAATAACATACCTAACATAACTCCATCAATAACTCAAAATTGACATTTGTGTTGGATACAACGTTATTCCGGGCAAGGGCTCAATCCTTCGCCCTGATGTTCTCCGAATGGCCTGCGTAATAACAGGCTGAGACCGCAGGTAATTCTGGTAAACGAACTATCAAGTTTAACGCCGGTTTAAGGATTAAAGAATAGTTCCCGAGAACGATCGTAAAACGCTGTTATTGCGTCGTATAATCGCGGTTTAAACAGCGGTCAAGATAACGGGCTTAGTACTACTTCACTTGACCGTCAGAAATGTTGGAAATGGGTAAAAAGGGAGATCGAATCTTCGAGAAAGTCGGCCGAGCTTTTATTCATTTAATACACAACGATAAAATGGAAACGCATTAAATGTAAGAATAAAATGGAAATGTTATTACTTAAATCTACTTGAATTTGTATTCACGGTTAAGGGAAGATTTTCATTTTACCGGTATGAATTTTGATATATTCAGCGCATATTTTATAGTTAAATTATTAGTTTCGTCCATTAAAATATTGAAAGAATTCATATTGAAGTTAAAAGATGCGTTAAAATATACAGGGTATAATATATACAATAAGATTACAATATTTTACAGGTAGATTTATGCACACTGGACATTAATGTTAGTGTTAGTGGACAAAAATAAATGCAAACTTTGATGTTCTATATCTCCGTAACTACATATATAGGTTATGCTGGATTGAACATTTTCGACTTATACTTTAGGCAGAAATCTGTAATCTGTAAACTATTGGTGACTTACTCTATTAATTCTCATTCTTTATATACGTATTATCGCATTATGATGCCAAAAAACTAGAACAGAGAGCCTTCGCAAAAGACCTCGCATGATCAGATACCAAAAAGATAAGAGGATGGTCCTGTTAAAAGCTTCAACAACTGTAGAGCACATATGAGAAAATATATGAATTAAGTCAAAATAAAAGTAGTATGCCTGTGCATGTGAATGTGGTATTCTATTCTCTCTGCCCATCCCTCTGGGGAATCGCTGTGATAGTTATGTTATGTAAATTCATATAAATTACAGTTTAAAAAAATATTAATATCCCGTCACTCACTGAGTATTTCTGTTAGCGCCACTTGCATAAACTTGTTTTATCCTGCTCGGTCCTAAACGATAACCAAAATTGGACCTTTAATTCATCTGTAACGAACAGTTGTTCTTAAAATATTTCAAATTTGGGAATCAACACAACCCTAATGATATCTATTGATGGTTAGCTTAACTAATTTGTCAAAGGACACAATGCGAACCATTAATCTGAGAGATTTTTTTCGATTAGATAATACATCATAGCATAGATTTTGGTTTAAGCGGGTTGTTTGATTGGTGAAATACCCTCCTATCTATGCTTTGAACCAAAGATCATTATAAACCAAGATGATGCAACCGGCCCAAATACTAGGATATATACTAGTTATGAAGAAAGAAGTCTAGTTAAGAAAATAGCCTAGACACACAGTAGAGGCATCAGTATCGTTAGGTCATCCAACCCATGTTCATAATATACTTGGTAATATAATTGTTTTTTTTTTTCCATAGACCGCCATTGTCGGATCGAGGGTGACCCTCCCTTGCAGAGTGATCAACAAGTCGGGGGTGCTGCAGTGGACGAAGGATGACTTCGGTCTTGGACACCACAGAAACCTCAGCGGTTATGACAGATACTCCATGGTTGGAAGCGATGAAGAGGGTAAGAATCTTAAACAATCCTTTTTTATGTTGTTTAATTATATTTTAACTAAAGCTCTAGTTAAAAAAAAAATAGCAGCACTCTGGAACTCAGCAATAATAAGAATATCGGAGACCTTCCAAATTAGTATGGCTTAAGGCAAAGAGATAGTGTTTAAACATTTTCAAGAACACAATTACTGGATTTACTTCTGTGTAAAGTTTTTTGGGATATTCTGCCGTGTATATATAACCACTATGGCCGAAGTTTTGGATCCCATTGCAGGATCCATTATCAGGGCTATGTATGACACACACAGAGGCCAGAGAGGATTTACATACATGGCAGAATATCCCAGAAAACTACACACAAGATTCTGAAAGCCCATTAAAACCTTTTTACTAGATTTTTGTCACCTATAAGAATCGTCATCATCGTTGTTTTTTGAACTATGGTAAGATACCTAATTGTCTCAGTTTATTTGGTAGTTAATTCCTTAACTTTAGTACAACTAAGTGATTTATTTCAACTAACCTACTTGTATTCAATGTTGATGCTGAGCTTCAAGTTTTGAAGTGTTACATAGCCGTTTAGTATTTGGGCCAAATTAAATACAGAAGTCGGAAATATATTGATGGGCCATGCTGTGAATAGCCTTGAATATTGTGAGGCATAACTTATATTCAATCCTCTCTGGACATTCAAACAATTGAACCTTTTTGAAGATGGTGTGAGATATGCGCAAATTTTGAAGTACATTAATGAGGGAAAGAAAATAAGGACCCGGAGTCTGATATCTTGTAAGCTGCGTGTACGCCTACAAATCCAAACGAAATTAGTATAGTTCCCACGCTACTCAGAAATTCCATTTTCACGGCGCTGAAGCAAATACATAGTTTTAAATGTTAACTTAATATTCAAGTAAATATTTTCGTGCCTAATATTAAAATGTTTATAATTTAAAGCAATTTCAATGTTATATTTTTTCTTCGGAAAAGCTCACAGAATAATGTTTTATAATTTTGTGAATTTAAATATCTGTAATAAAATAAAAACTGTGAATTATTGAATTTTATATTTAGTGTTTTTATAGTATTTTTAAAATCCATCCAAACAATGTTGGTTATTTTTAGAAAATTCTCTATAACCGTGTTTTTGAGAATCAATATATTTTTAATGGTGAGGCGTACACCAAATACGTCTTGCATCAATATTGTAACTATTTTAGAACTTATTTAAGAACTTGTGCTTTTAAAACTATTACAACCAAATTTCTCAACCACTAGAGCAACAAACTTCTCGAACTCATTTTAACAATAAACTACGCGAAAATAACGGAACTTCTTTGTAGTACCAATTTTACATTCATAATTTATAACAGTTATATAAATATGTTGCATCAAAAAAAAACTACTACTTCAAGTGAATATCAGTGATATTCATCATATAATATAATGGCGTTCCAGTGCCAACTCTGATGTATGGAGGTGAAGCCTGAAATTGGCAAAAAAGAAATTAAAGTAGACCGAATGCGGTGGAAATGCGGTCATTAAGGCGTATGCGTGAAAAATCTTTGGTCGATAGAGTGAGGAGTGAACAAATTAGAAATGAATGTAATGCTGACTGTAGAGTGGTAGACAGAATAAAGAAAGGATTGGTGAGATGGTTTGATCATGTAGAACGTATGAGCGAGGAAAGGATGGTTTGAAAATATATGGGGCGAGTGTTGAAAGCAACAGGAATAGAAGGCGTCCGCGAAAGACCGGGTATTATCAAATACTACAAATATTGAAGGATTGCTCTGCTTAAAGCCTACACCTACAAACAACCGTAGAACTTGCATTCGTAGATGTATGAATGTAGCCGAAGCAAAAGTGGTGTGCCAAGATAGAAAAATATGGTGTTCTATCCTCTCTGCCCACCCCTTCGGGGAAACGGCGTGATGGTTAGTTAGTTAGTTAGTTATTTCTCTTACCGTTTATTTAAAGCTTTGTTGGTTGATTAACTGATTATTTTGTAGTAACTATTTCAGTATGCTTTGGAAAAATCATTTTTATATTGAACCTGCAAATGAATAATCGATTTTCATTTTTTAAATATAAAATACAGTTTATTACACTCTATAATTAATACACAGTTTTTTTCGCTGTATCTCTCCAAAAAGAGACTAACCCTTGTTTTACTATCTTAATTAAGCTATCCAATGTTCTCTTTATTTTCGGACAGTGTCAAAAAAATATGAAATCTCGTTAAAAAAACAAATATAAAGGAAAACAATATTTTTAACATTATCCGAATATATAGAGTAAATTAGATAGTTAAAGATGGCAAAACAAACATTTTTGCAGATTCACGTGTAGGGACCGTCGAAATGATTATTATCATAGTGCAAACCAATGAGAATAGATCAAAATAATTGCGAAAGAAATGTACCGAGATACGAATTAAAATAAATAGAATTTCTTATTAAGTACCTACGGCTTATTAAGTACGCACCAAATGCACGCTGAAAGTAGGTACATAAGTTGCGCAACTATATTTGTAGCGGGAATGCGTGTAGCAGGAAACAGCATGTAGCGAAAATGCAAGACCGCAAAACGCACTAGAAAATAGTGCTCCAGTTATATCAAAATATTATAATTTCGTTAAAATTAAATTGAAAATAAAATAACACATCTGGAGTTAGACTCGAACCTCAGACGCATGGACGACAACGCGGCAACCAAATGATCCATCCAAGTCCACCATCGCTTCTCCCTAGCCCTTAAAAGATATACTACAATACACATTGTAAGAACAGGGATTTTCTTAGACGCGAACTGTTATTTTACGCCTCCTCCATGATTTTTCAGGTACGGCTAGTAAATGATGTCGACCATCTTGATTCTAGTACCAATCAAAAAGATGCTCAATTCAAAAGCCAACGAATCATTGGTTATTGAATTGAAAAATGGAAACGTTTATTGATTCGTCACATCATGTGTATGTCTGCAATTCTGCGGCGATAAATGTCTTCGAATAGTCGTGAGACTTCGATTTGAAGACATTTTTATTTTATTTTAGCTATCACAAACCAATAGTTACATATATACGACTTAAAAAGCAAATTTAAATAATCTAACTACATATATTAAAGTGTTGTTAATCATATTTATCATCTCCTTAGACTCCCTAGACAAGTATTATTCTTTTGATATACATTCTTAGCCAATATGTAAATATAAAATATCACAGAGATGTAAAACTACTACCGCGCGTACATGAGTACACGCTACTCATTTTTTCATTTGTCTCATTACATCAATAATGCCAAATTTGTCATAAAATTTACAAAATAAATTTTCCAGTTTTGTACAAACGTTAAATTTCAATAACCTTTAAAGGGTGTTTTATTTTATTCCGAGTGTAAGGTGACCCTCCCGATCGCTAAGGCGTTTCGGATTTAAACGGATTTGTCTAAATAAATACGCGTATTAAGACAAGCAGAAAACAATTTGGTAACCTCGTTACAAACTTCCGACGAAACAATGAAAAATTTCGTGTTTTACTTCAAAGGGGTGCGGCCGCTTCGCATTTAAGGGGTTAACATAATTACATTTCTTAATTGCGGCGCGAAATAATTAAATCGCTGATAAATGGATTACCAGGACACTTCCCAAAGTCTTCTGACGCAGCCTCTACTGTGTATTTTTTTAAACTGTTCAATGAGTGACATTGTATTCAACTTTATTAACTACAGCTTTGTTCCCTTAAAATAGGTCTTAAAAGTTTTGCGGAATGTAAATTATGTAGTCAATATAATTTCACGTGATAAACGAAAAAACCCTTAATAACAGTGTAAACAGAGAGCAACTCTACCTGGCAATGAACGATCTTGATATACCAGCGAAACTAATTAGCACGGTGAGACTCACAATGTCCGAAGTAGAAAGCCATTTTAAAATACAATCACATACTTCTGGTAGCTTTAGAACTTACAACGGCTTAAGGCAAGGGAATGCCCTGGCATGTCTCTTTTTCAACATAGCACTGGAAAAAGCCATAATGGATTTGGGCATTGAATTGAACGCGACCATATATACAAAGCCAGTCCAAATATTAGCTTATACTGATGATTTCGACATTATTACAAGATCTGAATTATCCCTTTCGGTGTTGGAATCATCTTCCAGAAGGGTAGGACTTCGAATTAATGAGTCAAAAACAAAGTATATGTCAGTTACAATGATACCCGGAATCAGCTAGTCCTCAATATACTCGTATATCCGTAACTACACATTTGAAACAGTGGAACAATTCCAATACCTTGGTTATATCTACTAAAAATGAGCTCTACGATATTTACCAGGACGTCAGCGTAGTCAACTTCATTAAGATAAACAGACTGCGCTGGCTGGGACATCTACACCATATGGGTGATCTGGAGCCCCCAAATAGGGTGTTGTTTAATGACCCAATGGGTAGAAGAAGTGTAGGAAGACCAAAACTGTTCGATGATTGCGGACTGCCGGGCCCTGCGGCAGCAAAACTGGAAAATGACAGCCAGCAACAGACCAGCATGGAGGACTTTCTTGGAGGCAGCTAGGACCCACCAGGGGTTGTTACACTGATGATGGATGGATTTGTTCCCTTAAAATAGGTCTTAAAAATTTGTGGAAAATATGATGTCACGTGATAATAAACTTAACTGAGGATTTTACTGCACTCTGTATATTTTACAGTAAATTAGAAATCACTGGAATCGATTAGGAGTCAGTCGAACACGCTCGAAGCTTCGCGAAACGAAATAGTATTTAACGGGCGACAGAACCACTGCGCAGATCAGTTGGTTTTAACAAGCGAGACAAGACGAAGCGATTCACTATGACCAGCGATGATAAATTGAGAGTAGCTACCGAGCGTTCGATAGTAAAAAAAAGTGTTCAATACATTTGCGAATGTTACGGAAAGACGGTTATAAAGTATTCCAGAGACGAGTGATACTACTAATAGTGCTACAGAAATTCGTGTCTGTTGACTTTGATGATAAATTAAAAGATTAATTGATTTCAAGTGTTTGAATTGTTGCCCACCATCACGGTCCCGAGACAGGAAACAATCATTTTATGACAATGAAAATATCAATGAAAAATTGGCTGAGTTATTGCAATTTCAAGATAAAAGTAGTGGGTGAATTTTAAAATGAATTTCATTATTCCTTGGAGTTATTCTCGAAATTATCTATTTCACTAACTATTAAGCCGATTTTATTCAAATTTAGCTACATCTTACTTATAACATTATCTTTAATATAACGTATGATTTTTTTAAATGAAATGAGCCTTCGTGTAAATCATTACCACATTCATAAGTGGCGATGACGTATCCAACCGGTTGCGATAATGCTTTGATGAAAAACTTCCCTCTTACTTTTCCACAGGATAAATTTTAATAATAGTTGAAAACATAATCGCTTACGTTGCCATGGGTTATACATGCTTTGTTGTGCTCGGCGGTTTTTTATTTATAGAAAAAATAAAACAAGGTTTACAAAATCAAATTTATTTTTTCGTAAAATCGTGTAGTGTCCGTAATTTCGTTCGAATTCACGACTAAGAAACGGCCGGAGATGGGGCTTGAATTCATGTTCCGTCCAATGGCCGGCAGAGGAAATATAAAAAAAAATGTGCAATAATTTTTTGATAAAAGTCGTTATTGCTCTTTCATGGGTGTCGGCTATAAATAAGTCATAATTATTCTTTAGGAACCTGCATGTAAAAGTACATTTTAGACAGGTTATAAAAAATAGCGCAATTCATTTATTAAAGCATAGATAGTGAGTACAAAGTAATATACTTTAAAATTTCATTATTTTTTTTAGTTTGAAGTAAAAGTTAATCACTGTCTCCCTAACTAGATTGAGATCTGTGGTAAAGGAGGCATTATAATGCCTCAGCCCCCATGTTTCCTGGAAATGGCTCCTTACATTTTTACTTATTATGAAAAAAAGATGAAAAAAAAAACATTGATAAAATAATCATGGAATCGCTGAAGGAACTAATCGTCATACAAAATGGCTCTGGCATAAGTTTTTTATTTAGATGGAGACTACTCTAATTGAGATAAAATTTAATATTGAAGAAAAAATAAAGATTTTTCGTCATATCCCAGAAAATCTTACCAGATGATTCAGAACATTAAAATCATTTAGTCTGAACACATTAACATACATTGCAAAAATTTCGCAGAACACCGAAGGAGCCAGATGGTAAGGCGGACTTCTCTATAGACTTCAATCATGGTAGTTTAGGTACCACGTGTGTAGGGTGAACATTACCACACAAATTTTTAATTTTAAACAATATTCTTAAATTTCTTTTGAGAATATGCATATTAATAATGTTAAAAATATATAACGGGTCTATAAAAGGACTTAAATTGAAAAAATAATTTTAATGCGCATTCTAGTGCATACGTTAAGTAATTTGGAAGAATATCATACATAAATAAAAAAGAATATTGCTTAGTATTCCACCTTAAAAATATAGAGGTATTTATTAAGTGTGAAATCTATGTATATATACTATATCATGGGAAGGACCACGGATTTATTTAGAATATTCTCTTTAAATATTTGAAAGAATACAGATTTAGAACATATAACTTTCAAAAAATATGATAATATGTGGATGTTCTTACGGTTGAATTGTGAACGTTGTATCGTGTAAAGTGATCACTTAAGCCGACTTATAAAGATCTTAAGCCCTGGGTCACCCTATAAAGACTTCCATACACGTTTCCCATATAAATAGCTTCGTATCTGTGAAACTTCTATAATTTATCATAATTAACTTATTTTAAATTCCTCGTTTTAATTTTTCTTTTCGCAGTTTAAACCGCAGATGTTGTGATGGATGATAACACAGTTTTTACGCCGCCCCACGGTTTGAGAAGGGCTACTTTTAGGGATGTATTTACTCTCTCGTTTATTTCGAATGGGGGTGGGTACCTATTTCTCAATTAAGTTGTCTCCGATGAACGGGCCGCAGTAGTCCCGACTTACTCAGCAGTCAACAACGATTATAACTGTGCGCAGTACAAGGGTTAAATTTTACGATTTCAAATAATATACTTTTTAATGCTTTCGATGCTTTAAATTTCTCAACGCTTTGCGCAAAAGCATGTTTGTATATTGATTATGTTTAGCATTAAATTCGGTGAAAAGCATAAACAATGTTATTCCAACGTGAGTTAAAATAAAAGTTTATATACAGGGTTATTTGGAAAACATTAATAACCTCGCAGGACTATATTTCTGCCTTGATTGTGAGTTGAAAATGTTCAAGCTATTATGACCTAATAATATCAATAGTTAAGGAGGTTTATTTTTCAATATTCCTGACTTATTTTTTGTAAAACGTTTAACTATCATTACTGTAACTTATATCGAATATGAAAAATTCATTCCCTTTAATACAAGTCAAATAAAAAAATAGAAAACCTCGTATTCCAATTGGAATTTTTTCAGGGTTTTTATCACGTTTTACAAAAAATAAGTCAGAAATATTGAAAAAAAAATGCAAACTTCATGTCGCATATCTCCTTAACTATTGATATTAGGTAATAATAGCTTGAACATTTTTGACTCGTGATCAAGGCAGGAATATAGTCCTGCGAAGTTATTAATGTTTTCCAAATAACCCTGTATATCACTAATTAAGCTCCGTATTTTTGACCTATTACAAGTATTTTTTATTTATCTGTAAATATGACTGGTATAAATGTTGTTTCACGTAAAAAATATAATCACAATTATTTTTTCATATCAAATAAAACGACACGACTCAAATCTTCCTGTATTACGGAAATAGATTACACTAATGCCTGCTCAGCCTATGTGACAAATTATTGTTGCAAAGGAAACAAATTTACGCCAGCGCAACTGTACAAGAAATCCCATTTGTTTCCATAAAATCGATTGAAAAACCTTCACGAAAAATCCGATTTCCATTCCAGCATTTTGTTTCATAAAAGTTTCCGAATATAATTTGGAAAATAATTTATTTCATTCTTTGTTTCACAATACATTTTATTACCTGCAGAGCGGTCCGAAACCGTTTTCATCCAGTTACATTTTTTTTTTTTTGAAATATGAAAGAACTTTTCCGTTTACTGTCAAGCGAGAACAATTTATTGGACGAATTTGGGCCACTTTTGGCAGCATCCACAAGATTACATCTCTTGAAGTTGCGTAATTAGCGGTGATATTTTGACAGCATTAAGAACGTTTACAAATTGGATGTTTAGATAAAGAGCGAAATAAAATAATGAGGATGATGATTTGAATAGTTTTATCGGAGGCTGTAAAATGTTTCACAAAACCGCATTATGGGATTACACCTCATTGGGAGACTAAATTTAAGTATAAATTGGGTTTATATTAAACTATTATATTATTGGAGATTTTTTGCAACAAATTACAATATTCACGTTATGTCTTTTTCCGTAGAACTCTTCCATGACTGCTATGCAATATCCCCGATGCACGTTTTTTCCTAGACAGAAAAGAAAATAGCATATTTATCAAGAAATTAAGTATCTATATACAAGAATCATAGCGCAATTCCACATTGCCTGGATATTAATTGCGACACGGAATCGGGTCAAGTTTGCACAACAAACGAAAATGTGATATTGTAAGTAAACAAGAAAATAACTTGTATGCAATAACTAATAAACAAGTACACAATTGTTATTTTTATTATAATTAATTAAATTACCATCAAACTGTTTTTGCGCAGGGATAGAAAGAGGAATGCCACACTATTATTTTCTTCGCTTATGCATCAGAAGTATAAGAAGCATGAAGCTTCTAGTACGGTTGTTCTCCAATATATGGTTTCACTAGTGATATCAGATTTTCTAAATACAAATATACATATTTATCTCTTCAGCTGAGGCTGTAACCGCTAGGAGATGCGTCCCCAGGTGGCGGATAGGGGAAAACTCGCCAGATATGGAGGGCAGGAGGAAAATAAATTAATTTATGTATATTATAGATGTCTCACAGAGACGAAACTGTAGTTTTTTTATGGGAAAGTAGGTATAGAAGTCTTTTTTGGGTGAACATAGGACTTATGACCTATCTTATGGTTGGCTTAAGTGATCACTTTACATAATGTAACATTCGCCATTTCCACCCATGATAGAATATACCATGGCTACTAATTTTTGGAAGTTGTATATATTTGAATTACATGCCACACTTTATATATGCATTGTAACTTTTCCATGCGGCCTATACAAAGCCATTTTCATTCCCCTAAATCCCCACAGATGTCGTTAATATCACTAAATGAGAAAATCTACAATTGATTTTACGGAATTTTTGAAAGCAACATACTTTTTCTGTGTAATGAAATTCATCCGAATTACTAACATTACACTAGGATAAGCCAGGAAATATTATTTCCTATTTTTATTAAATTCCTTTTTTAGGCATGGTATATTCTATCATGGGTGGAAAGGGCAAATGTTACATTGTGTAAAGTGATCACTTAAGCCAACCATAAGATAGATCATAAGTCCTATGTACACCCAAAAAAGAATTCTATACCTACTTTCCCATAAAAAACTACAGTTTCGTCTCTGTGAGACATGTATAATATACATTAATTGATTAATAATGTCTCGGTGACATGAAATCCAGTACTGTTCTGAAAGATTTGAATAAACTCAAAATATTCTGAAGGAAAATATAATAAATTAACTCTCGTAGACCAACAAGCAGTAGTGTCTGACCCATAATGGGCGACCCATAATCTGATCCATAAGGCAAAAACAGCGTCTGTGCCCTATGTTAAGAGCGGCTGATTTCAAAACTCATTTAGCCATATGGCAAACCCCTTCCAAATGAAAAGGGTATGAAAGAGGCCTATATCCAGCAGTGGAGAGATGAAGTCTGAGGAAGAAGAAGAAGAAGATGATATTTTTCTGGTTCCATTATCGTTTTGTACACATTACTTATCATCCTATCCTTACTTATTCTTATCACATGAGCATTCCACCTAAGAGAAGAATTAAATGAGCAGCTAGACCAGATATTAGAAACTTCAACAATGGATGATGCACGAAAATAAATAAATTATAAATAAACAATATTTTTATATGTAGATTACAAGATTTCGTCCCCAAAGGGATGATTAATTAGTTAAGAAAGATTATAAAAATCCCACAGAGACGAAGCTATGAATATGAAAAACGTGAGTGGAAGTCTTTTTATAAACTGATATATGTCTTTTTTATATACCTACTGGTGTATGAAAGGAGTTATAAAAATTGAAAATACTGATTTTCAGTCGTATTCCAATATATATGTTAAAATAATTCGTAAGAATTTCATGTATACCTACATTAGCTGTGCCCGCGCGGCTTCGCACGCGTAGATTTTTAGTACACTGTTTGGATCGTCATAGAACATTCGCGAACCTTCTAGAACATTTTCCTTCCAGAACTTTCAAGAAATTTATCGAATGTACAGGAACCATCTAGACACACCGACACATTCCGCCACTCAGTTTAGAACCTTATAGAACTTTCGGGAATTTTCTAGAACCTTCTCCTTCCAGAACTTTCTAGAGCACGTTTTTCCGGAACCTTCTAGACTCACCGACATAGTCGCCGCGCCTATTTTGAAATAATCTGAAGCATTTGCGGCCTTCCCATAATAAAACAATGTCCTAGAAAGCACATTTTCGTCACCCACTCCCACCCACGCATAGCCACCCCCACCAAACTCGCATATTTTCGATGTGACACCAAGGGCTATCCACCACAAATTACCATCGGCGGGTGGTTGTAGCTGGTTGTGGAGAAAACTTGGCAGATAGGGAAACACGCGTTTCTTATAATAAGCAGTATACTTTATACTCATATATATATTGATTATAAAGTATATTGCTTATTACTCCACTTTAAAAAATTTAGAGGTATCATTACCAGCTGTAAAAATCTATTTATCTACTAATCTACTAGTTCACGAAGAACAGATATCTCTAGCATAGTCCATTCAAATAAATAAAAATTCTCAGATGTGAACATTCGAAAGAACTTTCAAAATTTGATGATGTATGTTCTTACGATGGAATTGGTGAACTTCGCATTGTGTAGAGTGATCATTTAAGCCAGATCAAACAGATCAAACCCTAGGCCATCGTATAAAAAAACTTCCACACACGTTTCTTAATACAAATAGCTTCGTCTCTGTGAGACTTCTATAATTAATCTTAATCATAGAAAAGGTTTTATGTCAGGACGGAAGAATATGCCGTTTAACCCTCTGTGCCCGCCCTTGCGGGAAAACATAACAGATAGCTTGTCAGCGCTGTGGGAAATTTTTGAAAAACACTGCAGTGTACTCGCATTCCGCATTTCGACATGACGGTTTTGCCCCATCAGAATTAAATAAATAAAAATCCCAAACGAGGGCATGTACCCGCTGCTAATATTTTCTCAAGGCAGGAAGGCACTACCACCACTCGACCCAAATAGGGCAATCCACTTAAGGGATATCCCGTTGCCGAATCGTTCACCCAAAGATCTTCATATAATATTTGTTCAGTTTTGACGGTACATACCCTCGAGAACCACTTCTAGTGGATGGCCAACAAGTTGCTCACGTTCCATTATTGAGGGTCCGAGCATAAAATGTTTCTTCAAATCACCATCGTTCGTAATAAAAATTATTCAGCGGCATCCGCTTATTGTTATCACTATGGGAACTGTAATTTTTGATTCTAATAACCGGCTGATAACATTAAGAAGTATATAGAAAAAATATCACATATTACATTATTATAAATTTAATTTAATTATGATATTATAAATAACGTGGCTTTTACAGATTTCGACTTTTTTTGTTAAATTTTTGAGCAGTTTACTAACTGTCTTAGGGGTAAACTTGCGAGTTGACACTTTTCAGTGATACTCACACAAACACACACACAATATACGAATATCAATGGCTGTAAGAAAATCTAGTATGCGTCTTATCAGGGAGAGCCATTTCGAATCCGATAGATTTCTCTTTAAATATTACACTACGACTATCTGTCAGGTTCATGAATGACCTGTTGATAATCTTCATATCCAAATCAAAAATAAAAAATAATAAAAATAAATTACACCCCATTACAATCGATTATAATTTTCCGAAAGAACTGGCTAACATAATTTGTTTAGGACACCCTTTTGGACTTTTACCAATTATTTATTTATTTCTTATTTAATATTCACGGAAGACATAGCACAACAAAGAAGTATAGAAAACATTAATATAATATAGATGGCCAATTATAGGTCTCCACTTTTAGAAATATGTTAATAATGATAAATATATTATGAAATAAACTTAGGCATGTTAAGAATAATATAACAAGATAGATTAAAAATTTAAACAAAAGAAAAAGAGATTATACAGTGATATTATCTTCATGTATATATATACCTATAAAACTCAATGTCTGTCTGTCTGTGTTCTCTAAACAAATCTACACCGTTTGTTCGATTCGATTCAAATTTTACATACGTATGCTTTAGGACCCGGCGGATAACATAGGCGATAATTTATAATTTGGATGTTTGTAATTCGTGATGGAATTCCATTTTAATGATTCATTTTAAACAATTTTGAACTTTTATTTACTATTGGCCAGTATGAAGTCCGGTCTGAGGATGGTCATGACAGGCTGAAACTGGTACGGTCTAAAAAAATAAGTTGTGAATAAAAGTTCAAAATTGTTTTAATGCATTCATTATCTTGACAATTTAAAAAATGAACTGAAAAATAAAAATCAATGAACACGAAAATAAAAAAAAATTAACAAAAAAAGCTTAGTATTTATGATGAGCCTTTTTGGTTGCATTGCCGTTCTTTGTAATAGGTCTGATCAAGTGTATTGTAATATTCCTGGGTATTCTAAAGAATAAATAAAGGGAGTAGGTTTTTTAATGAAAAAATATAGATGCGAGCACGGAATACGTGTCGCATCGATATTCTTACTATATTCAAACTAAGCTAAAACTTATGCCATGAAATTAAGACTAACTTGCCGGCATCTTGGAATGGGGCTCAAACCACCGACCTTCAGATCACTAAGCGAGCGTCATGACTACCATACCAACAAACTAATCGCATTGTTTTTTCTTCCAGGAGACTACTCGCTGGACATCTATCCTGTGCTGCTAGAAGACGATGCCAGGTATCAATGTCAAGTGGGAGTCGGACCACAAGGTAAATACATTATTTTATTAATGGATTTGGCGTAATATTGTAGAGATTACTCATTATGAAAACAACGTGATTATTAATGATGAGAATAAGAAACATGATATATATATTAAAGAAAACACATTATTATTGTGCAATTTCAGAACAAAGTTCGTGAATTATTTATTAAGCCATTTTTTATTGATCAATTAGAAAAGACATACAGAAAAATGAAATTAACGAAAAAATATTTTAGCTGCTACCTACTGCATAATAAAAAGTGGATTGCTTTAAAAATGGAATAAAAATGTTAATTAATTAAAAAGAAACTACATATAAGTTCGAAAATTTTTCGTTATCTTACCAAGGTGCCGTGGCAAATTTAGATGACGCGCCATCCCCGAATAGAATGGAGGTCCGCTGGTTCAAAGCAGCTTAAACATGTTTTCGTTAATTTGATTTTTTTTCATGCTTTTAAAATTGATTATTAAAAAATTGTTTAAGGAACATGACTTTTTTCTAAGCATATTTTACGAAAAAACATATTTATTTATATTCAAAATACTCACTATGATTTGTAACATTTATAATAACACCGCCATCTTTAACGATTCCCTTTAAACAAATTTCATCAATCTTCAAAGGGATTATTTTTTTAATATTTGCGTATTCCCTGAAAAGTACTTATAACGTATTATAAAAAAATGAAATAAATTTCCTACAAAATGAGATAAGTTGATACCTCATTTATTAATCTTTCTGAAATTCAAGATGATATAATATTTTTGTAAAAATAAACCTTTCCTTTCGGCCAATGATAAAAATATATATAGAATACACAAGATTTGAAGAGGTTCATTTGAAAAGATATGAAATATCTTTGAAGCCATTTATTAATAGTGGGTGTGTACACATTTTTTTCGAATTCAACATTAACAAATTGCTGGAAGCCTCACAGCATCCGATCATAAGACGATATTTTAATTTTCTCTCAGAGATGAATCTTTACTCAATCTTACTTTATATGGGCTCCTGCCCTCCTCTTTAGATTGAAACCAATCTCAAATTTCTAATTCTTAAATACAAGACTCGACAAAAAAATCATATAAAAAATGCTTCATTTTCAAAATTGATTTCGTTAGGGCATACCGACATGTATAAAACGACATTATTGTAATTAGCGTGAATTTTATCACAAAACAGTGATGGTATTTAAACCAGTTAGACAATAATCGTTATTTGAGATTAGTATCTGATTGTATCGATGATTGGGTACTGATTTTTTGCAATTGTACTTCAACTGTTATATCTTAATTACCAATCATCAATATAATTATGTGTATGCAAATCTCTAATAACAGTATCAGGACTCATCGGTTTAAATAATGATTTAACCACCGGTATCATAGAGTAGATAATGACGGTTAATACGCAATAATTATTTTGTGAAGGGTAAATCCAATTCATGTTTATTACTAGATGTTCTTAGCGGTAGATCGTTATTAATAGATACTAGAAAAAGGGCTAGAAAAAGATACTAAAAAAAGAAAAAAAGGGGTTTATTTTATTTTTAGCCCAGTTACTATTGCGAGACACACCACAAAAATACTCGGACTTGAGAAAATCCCATACAACATCACCTTTGTAACAAACCAAATTTTTTTATTATTTTTTTTTGTCGGTCGATAGCTGCATAAATTGTGAGTCGAAAATGTTTAAGCAACATTGTACTTATATCAACAGTTATGGAGATAGGCGACTTCTAATTTTGCATTTTTTTCAATTTTCTTTAAAAAGTTGGACTATCATGAAATTAATTTATGGCGAATATCAAAAAATAGTCCGCTTTAATACGCTAAATTATCTAACATTTTTTTCGGTTTTCCTGGTCTTTTTTCCAATTTTCCTTGTTCTTTTCTACTTTTGGTGCCTTTGCCACACTCGTTATGTAATATGTTTCTTACCATTCATTCGTTCTATATATAAAAAAATCTTTACTGCGCTAGGATTAACGTAATTCAGATTTTCCACACATTGTTTGTACCACATTCCTATAGCATTTAAATTGTTTTTATTCACAAATTTAATTACTTTTCTTTAAATATATTAAAACTAAATTATAATACAGTATATTTTAAGACAGGAGTATACCAAGTAAAGTACCAAAAACCAATAAAATCGTGTTTAACTGAGATCAATTATTTATTAAAGAATAATTAAATAATTAATATAAATTAACTTTGTTTAAACCACTTATTTATTGAAAAAAATCAACATGTTTCAAAGCCAATGGCTTCTTCATCAGAAAAACAAAAATAATATTTAAAAAATCGAAGTATAGATCAAAATATTAAAAAGTGATAAAATAAAATAAATGATTGATCTATACTTCGATTTTTTAAATATTATTTGTTTTCCTGATGAAGAAGCCATTGGCTTTGAAACATGTTGATTTTTTTCAATAAATAAGTGGTTTAAACAAAGTTAATTTATATTAATTATAATTATGTTACCACAAAATAAATTTGCTACACATGAAGAAATAATTAAATAATTGTTTAATTGTGACAAATTGTATAAATCACTCGTCTATGGAAAAAATGTATGTTTGCCACGATATCGATTTTTCTGTATCCTTTCAAAGTGATCGATCTGCAAGTTTTAAGTATTGAAGAACTATATTTTAGACAAAAAATATTTTAATAAGATTTTTATATAAAAGTATGTTCTAAGTACTGGATTTGGTCCCCAGAGAGTTGATTTGTTAATTGAGGTATTATATATAAAATAGGAATTATATATAAAAAATATTTAGCATGCATACTTAACATTTTAATGTTTGTGAACTTTATATTTGAGAATTCTAAGATTATAACATATTATTGTCACCAAGGATACTTAATTTGGATACGCAAAGGATATACGAAAACCACATAAAAGTTAATATTTTAGTTTTCTTGAGCATTTCTAGGATTTGAAATAAAAATAAGTAATATCTGAAAACTGAGAGATTTCACCTAAAAATGTGAAATAGAGTTTAAAAAACTGAATATCTTATTCACTATTTTCACAAATACAAGTAACATACCTGTCCGATCATTGAGATCTTCAAGTCACTATTTCATATTACAAAACAAGTCTTAAAATACCAATCTAGGCTGTTTCTTATCTCTCCCTAGAATGATTAATTAATACAACGAGTATAGTCCAGTAACGCTAACATGGATATATTTATGATGAATATACAACATGATTTTTTTTTATCACGGCATGAAGTCCCAAAAAATTTGTTGAAAAATTCAGATTAACAAAAACGAGCCTTTCAATCGTTTAATTAACCAAATTTAAAAAAAAAAGAGTTCGTGAAGTCTGATCTCATTTTTGATTCCCAGTCAAGTGAAATGATTATAATTGACCTAATCGAGATGCGAACAATCCTGAAAAATATTGTTCTTCCAGAGACTCATTAAGATGACTTAATTATTCGACTTTGCCCGTCATCTGTTTCGAGATAACGAATTAATTTGTGAAAACGTCTCTTTATATATATTTTGACGTTGACATTTCGAAAACTCGCTCCTCGCGAATGTCAAAAGGTTCTAATATCGTGACGGGTGTCTTTTGTCGTAGTCTCTTTACGTTTCAAGCATAATCCATTCTTTGGCTGATTCCACGACAGCGTTACAAGACGCGCGCGAGAAGCGGGTACAGGCAGCCTTCGAGGGGGGTGAACTAATGATGTATCATCCCTTGAGCAAACATTTGTTCTATTCTCTGTATATTAACACGATTATCACCTAAGTGTTGGATAGAAGAGAAAAAGACACCGAGAATTTTGGTATATGTCAAATTAAGGTTAACAATATTAATAAATCATATTATTATATAATATGCTTAGAATCCTTGGTAATGAGTACCTACCGCATACCCAGGTTCGTATTGTGAGCTATAATACCTCTCATATTAGCCCTGCACTTTCGCTACCCGGTTTGGGCATTATTTTAATGCTAAAGCGGTCATACTCGCTGCGCCGCTGGCACTCAAGTGAGTGTAAGCGGTGCGGCGAGGCGACAACATGAAATCTCTTCGCTGTCTAGGTGCATGATGATAAAAGAAGCGTCATTTATTATTATAGGTTAAAGAAAATAAAGGTACAATGATTCATATATAATTAAATACACTACAAAAGCTACAAATTGTGAGATGAAAATACATATCTGATAGGTAAATGCCTCATCCATGAGACGAGTATCATACTAGTACTAGTAAAGTAAATAATGATACATGTGTATATATGAGATAACATTAAGTATACATTTTATTTTATTTTATTTTATTTTATTTTATTTGGGAAACATACAGTACAATTTTAATTTTTTTATATAATGTCAAAAAAATATTCGTGAGTATGACCAGTAAAATTTCGTCGAAGCTGGTAATAAAAATAAAAAAACTAAATAAAAAACAATGATAGAGAATATGTGATAAATAATAAATATTTCAAAGATTTAAATTATGATAATGCATAAAATGGGAGGGCTGGGGAGAGGGAGGGGATGGGATTCAATTAAAGAAGTATCAAATCAATAGTCATAAATGAGATTACTGAGTTTCATTTTAAATAAACGCAAATTGTCAGTAAAAATGTATATATAGGATAATTATGAGTAGCTTATTAGTCTTGTGGTTAGGACCCTCGCCTCGTGATCCAAAGGTCGAATCCATGAATTTTCTATGAATAAAAGTATTTTTCCTATAAAATCTCATTACATTCAGTACATTATAAATTATTAGTAATCCTCGATGGCTGCATTCATTATTACAGATTGTTAGTTAACTTTGTAAAAACCACTACCAGACTTAGGTCTACCGGTTTCGAGACGTACCCGTCTCTTCGTCAGGACCAACACTACACCACTACATTCACAACACTACACACCTCAACCATAGTATTGTTACACTTCCACCAATAATTGATCACATGCACAGTGCATGTTTGTCCCTGACAAGACTAACACGCATGTGATCAATTATTGGTGGAAGTGCAACAATACTATGGTTGAGGTGTGTAATGTTGTAAATGTAGTGGTGTAGTGTTGGTCCTGACGAAGAGACGGGTACGTCTCGAAACCGGTAGACCTAAAATCTGCTAGTGGTTTTTACAAAGTTAACTAACAATCTGTTATAATGTCTAACCACAAAGTTAATGCTTTAAATATTAATAATATTAATTGCATTCATTATTTTTTGGATATTGCTGCGTTTGTCCCCACATATTTACAATTTTAAAAAATTGATAATCTATGGATATTCTATGGCCGTGATAGTTTCGTATCTGCGAGACTTCTATAATATATTTTCATTTATAAAAAAATAGATAGGAATATAATCGTAACCATCTGCCGACCGAGCGTGGAACAGCCAACGGGGCTCCCATTAATCCGGGAAGACTCCTTGTTGGACATCTCATCCGATTGCTGACAATTGATGTAAGATCCCGATAAGATGGGCGGGCTGAGTTTACAGCGGAATTAGGGGAAGATGTTTGAGTGACGCGGGGAAGATTATTATGTCCCGATCCCCGCACCCCCCCCCCAACCCACCATCCCAGGGAGGAAGACGTTTTATTGGATGTTTCATATCCAATCAAATCCTCTGAAGGTTGTGAGATTAAGGCGATTGAAAGCATCACGCGTCTAGGGGGTCTCGGAATTAGTATTAAAGACGACTTGAATGATTCTACTTTAATTCATATAAATTTTGATTACCCTTCAGTAAAAATATAATTATTGATTACCCTTCAGTAAAAATATAATTATTAATTGACGGGTATAAAAGCAAAGGCTGTATTAACTAAAATAATTTAAAAAATGTTTTTGAATGCAGTCACCGAGGATTTATTATTTATTTTGTACTGAATTCTAAATAATATGTATCTGTCTCTTCCGAAATCATGTTTCATAAAACTAACCCACAAAAACCAAGTGTTTATTATACTCCCTTTCTTTGTAAAATATAACAACAATTAAAGACAAATTAAAACATATAACATAACACTAAACTTACAGGAATTTAATATATTTCTAAAATTTCAGATGTATTGAGCTTTGATATGACACTTCATGCTTTGAAGATTAAATTCTAAAAACATTTGTCAGTCAGTTTAATAAAGATTTTGATATATTTGTGAATTTTGCTGTCATCTGTGAACCAATTGTCATAAATTTTCGAAATTCGTAGTGAAGTACCTATTACATATACCGACAGAGTAATTCAAATTTTAAATATTCCGTGACGTCGTCAGGCCGCTGTTGGTAGTAATCAAACATTTGTATGGTTACCAATTTTAAAAAATCAATTAAATTTTCTAAAAATCCAAAATAATACAATAATTATCATTATTTTTTAACGAAAATTTGATAGATCTTCTTGATTGTCGCCACAAGTCTGCTTGCAAAGTTTCAGCTCGATTGGATCACGGGAAAAGGGTTAAAAACGATCCAAAGTTTTTTCGTCAAGAGAACAAGTAAGCAGACGCCACGAGTTAAAAAAAAGGAAGTAATAAATTTACAGGCTATATTTCCCATAAAAACTCGAATTCAGTACATTCTATATTAGAAATCCTCGATGACTGCATTATTTTTTAATATTGCTGCTTTTGCTTTTATAGTCGTCAATTATAGAAGTCTCACAGAGACGAAACTATTTATGGAAATCTTTATAAGGTGGTCTTAGAATTTATGACCTGTATTAGCTGGCACATAAGTGATCACTTTATACTATGTAACGTTTATCTATTCCATCATAAGAACATACACAAATGATTCCAGTTGTATATGTATATGTTAGTTGTATGTCTTCTTTCAAATACTTGAAAAGAGAAGAGAAGATACATAAGTAATTCTGTGGAAAAAATTAAGTAATCGTATTCTTAGAACAAAAATATTTTAAAAAATACCAATAATAGGAAATCCTCTCCCATCCCACCCATATGCTAAGATCATAATAAATAACCTTTTGAATTCAATTGATATTTTTAATACTAAATATGAAAATTATCGTCATATGATGAGGCAGATACTAGAGACTTGTCCCCCTCCCTGACCGTGCGAATTATATACATTACAAACTTTTGTGATAGTAATGTTTAATTAGGAACAATCACTTAAATTGTTTGATCTGTCATTCATATCAAATTAACTTGTCTTTAATTATGTATATCAGTGTCATCCTCTAACTGTGGGAGACATTAAACTATTTTTTTCTGTATTTTTTCCTACAAAGCAGTTATGTCTCCCTGTTGGATGACCGAATTAAAAAAATATATAGTAGCGGGAATCACACTGGCAGATAGAGTGAGATGTGTCGATGTAAATCACACACTCGTCGTGGAGCCCCTACTCCTACATATAGAGAAATCACAAATGAGGTGGTTTGAACATGTGCTAAGGATGTCATAAGATTAAGCTGATCAATCCTCGTAAGAAGACTTCAGACTGATCTAGGAAAACTAACAGAAAAAATTGTACGAAAACAGAAACAGGGGAATATAAAAGTATAGTGTCCAGTTTTTGTGCCTCTGGTCCTACTAGGACAAGGAGATGAACATTATGATGAATTGGATTGTGTAGTGTTATGTTAACGCACTAATGAAGTGAAACTTATCTGCCTCGGAAAATACCTACATTATTTTTTTACCTTACTAAAGCAGATGTTAACAAAATATTTAAAATCCACAGTATTTTATTATGTACAGAAAAAAAAGAAAAGTTTTGCTGATAAATAAATCATTGCCTCGTTAGGCGAGGCACATATGCATTAGCAAGTTTTACCAAATTATAGCTTATTGAATCCACTTCATTATCCATTAATCCATTATTATTTATTAGAGCCGAAGTTATTGGTGTAATGGCGTTTGTGGTTGTAATGGTAATATTGAGAGAAGAGGAGAAGTTTGAATGAAGGTAACTTTGTTAAGTAAATTTATACCCTATTTCAATTTTTTTTAATTTCCACACTTTCAAAATTATTCATTTTATCACCCTCACGCGCGATGGGATGGAGTTTAATAGTACATAAATGAAAAGAGTGATTACCCTCAAAGTTGTGCTCCATCAATTAAGAAAAATTATTACTCGTTAGACAACGACGCTCTTCTTTTAGTCTAATGTTGATATTTCTAGAAGTTTGACTGATGTATGAAATATTATTATTGTATTGGAGATAACAACTTAAATGTATTTAATAATCTATCATTTTGAATCTCTATAACGTAAACGCTAATTCCATCTATAATTTGATTATACGTTATTCAACAATATTGAACATTGATCCTATCGAAATCTTCTGAAGTCGTTTCAACGAATTATTGCTTATTGAAAATTCCAGAAAGTTTCAGGAATATGGGGCATTGAAATAACGGAAAATATGTATTCAATATTCAAAAAGTAGATTTTTCCTATGACAGAAGACCATCTTTTCAGCATCCGTTTATTTCCTATTCTTTTATTCAGCATCATATCAGAAATCCCGCATTCACCTTATTTGCTACCTCTTGTATGTGTTTGTTTTCTATAAACACTAGAATACCTTTATCAGATGAGTCCGAGACAATGGTTCTGTTTCTGTATGTAAATATCGTTACGGGGACGCGGCTATGGGAGACAAATGAAACACTTAAAATTAATTATAGTGTTAGTGGCTACGTAATGAGATAGCCCGCAAAATGAAAATAAAATGCTCTATCTCTTTCTTCCATGCCGTCTATCACTCTTATTCATCAGACAGACTTTACTCACATACATTACATTTGGTATCTTATATATTTTGTTTCAATTATATTTATGGATCGTTATCACTTTTTCTTTGTATTTCTGAATTGGTTGTTTTTTTGGTTAATTGGTTATTTTATGTTGTTTTGTTGCTATTTTTTGGGGAGTTTATTTAGTTCTTTGATACTTTCTTTCAAATATTTTTTTTTTCATAATGCACCCCAAGGGTAGTTTCTTCGCTACGTCTCACGAACACTTTTAGTACTTACTTACCATCATGCCGTTTCTACGTGGGGATAGGCAGAGAGGATAGGGCACCACACTCTTCTGTCCTGACATACAACTCTCGCCTCATCCACATTCATACATCTTCGCATGCAAGCTCGACGGTTGTTGAGGCTTCTAAAGGGACCATCTTCCAGTATCTGATTAATCTGGTCAAGCCACGTCTTCCGCGGTCGCCCTCTCTTTCTGGCGCCGTCAACACTTGCACTATATATCTTTCTTACCATTCTTTCCTCATTCATTCGCTCAACATGCCCAAACCACTTGAGCGACCTTGTTTCAATTCAATGCTACTATCTATTTAAATTCATTCCTAATTTCCTCATTCTTTACTCTATCACAAATGGATTTGACACACATACGTTTAAGGGATCTCATCTCCACGGCATTCAGTCTACATTCGTTCCTCTTCTGCCAGTTCTAGACTTCACTTCCATACATCAGTATTGGTACCAGAACTCCATTATGTACCGCTAGTTTTGTCTCGGTAGACATATTTCTATTAGAAATTATTGCATTCGAACCACCGTTCACCCTATTCCCCACAGTCACTCTCCTCTCGATATCTTTCTCAAGACTCCCTCTTCTATCGAACATACTTCCCAAGTACACAAACTCATCTACTTGTTCCAAACATTCATAGTTTACCAGTATTTCACACGTTGTCTTACTTTCCTCCTTCTCGAATACCTCTGTTGAGTAATACTGTGTTAAGTATCGGAATTCCTATACTAAACACAACACCGACAACGTTCTCACCCTGCTTTCAACACGGTATTGCAAGCCAATACTTAACCACAACACCAACACTCATAACAACACATCAGACCTGATGATGAACCCTGCAAGGCATCCGAAACGTTGGTCAGAAAGATTGTAAAAACACGACAAAATACCCCAGACGACACAAATCAGAAGATGTATGTTTATGTTATAGGTATCTAACTTCATTTAAAAATTTTGAAAATTCTAAAATATAAGAATTTTACTACGTTTTTACTCATTTTCTTTTAACTCGTAGCGTCTGATTGCTTACTTGTCTGACGAAAAAACTTTGGATCGATTTTTAACCCTTTTCCCGTGATCCAATTGTGCTGGAACTTTGCAAGTAGACTCGTAGCGACGATCAAGAAGATCTTTCAAATTTTCGTTAAAAAAAAATAATAATTATAGTATAATTTTGGACTTCTCAGATTTGAAAATGAAAATACTCCGACGCATCTGGTAGACACGAAACCCGAAAATGAGAAAGGGAGTATTGTAAAAATTTGGTTTTTATGGGTTAGTTTTTTACTATATTTTTTCACACTTTTTGACAGACAGTTCCTATTTTTTGTAATAAGTGTATTCATATGTTTGTGTTGGTGACGAAATAACTTTTCACTGACTTGTCTTTTTTGAATTTTCAACAGGTCAAACGATGATAAGATCCAGGTTCGCAACGCTGGCTGTGCTGGTCCCGCCAGACCCCCCGAAAATTGTCCAGGGACCTCACCTGACCTCCACGGAGGACCAGCAAGTCGAGCTGGAGTGCGTCTCCGTCGGAGGAAAGCCTGCCGCCGAGGTAACTATATCATTATTTTATATTCTTGACGTTATTTTTTGACGAAAAAATTTATAAAACTGGGAAGACTGGGATGGCTGGGTCATGTGGAGAGAATGTCCGAGCATCAAGCACCAAAGTCCCTGCTGAACGCAAGACCAATAGGGCTGAAATCGAGAATAATTTTTCGATTTTTTTTGTATTAATTTTAAAATAAAAATGTGTATTCCTTTAATCTGTTAAAGAAAAATAGTTATAAACTATCTATAAAGGATTGAAAAAAACACACAAAAAATAAAAATAATTAAAAAAAAAATGTTTTTTAAAACATAAATTGCATGTAAACATACTAACAGATTTTGCATTAATTGTAATAAATTTAAGATAAACGTGTACTTTGTAATATTAGGTCCTTACATATGAAATTGGCGTTTTGCCGTCCTGGCAAATTTGATCTCAAATATCTTCTCTTTGGTTAGGAATTCTAAATCCAAATTTATACAGCTATTTACTCATGTATTTGTGTTTTGAAAATTATAATTCATTTGTTTTTTCCTCAATTGTTTTTTTCTTTGCGTCACTCAGTTTACACAATGAAAAAAAATATCGCGTTATTTACGAGTACGAGTTCCACCGTGGAACCAGTACTGCAGAAACAGCTCGAAGGATTAATGATGTGTATGGCGACGGTGCCACAAAAGAAAACACAGTGCGTTTTTGGTTCCAACGTTTTCGTTCTGGAAATTTCGACCTGCAGAACAAGCCCCGTGGACGGCCGGAAACCAAAGTTGATAATGAAGAATTGAAGGCTATTGTGGAAGTGGATCCATCGCAAACCACATCCGAGTTAGCTGCAAGCTGCGGTGTTAGTGATAAAACTGTTTTAATCCACTTGAAGCAAATTGGTAAGGTGAAAAAGCTTGAAAGGTGGGTACCTCACGCATTGAGTGAAGCAAATCAACAAACGCGCGTTGACTGCTGCGTTGCATTACTCAACCGGCACAATAATGAAGGGATTTTAAATCGAATCATTACCTGTGATGAAAAGTGGATCCTGTACGATAATCGGAAGTGCTCATCGCAATGGCTGAACCCTACCGAACCAGACAAACCATGCCCCAAGCGAAAATTGACTCCAAAAAAGGTACTTGTGAGCGTTTGGTGGACTAGGGCTCGTGTCGTTCACTACAGCTTTCTTAAATCTGGCCAGACGATTACGGCAGATGTCTATTGTCAGCAACTGCAAACCATGATGGAAAAGCTAGCTGCTAAACAACCGAGGCTGGTTAATCGCTCTAGGCCACTGCTGCTTCATGATAACACTAGACCACACACTGCACAACATACGGCTACCAAATTAGAGGAGCTTTAATTGGAATGTCTAAGACATCCACCGTACTCTCCGGACCTTGCCCCAACAGATTAACATTTTTTTCGAAATTTGGATAACTTCTTGCAAAGGAAAAAATTCAACTCCGATGGGGCAGTCCAAACCGCCTTCAAAGATTTTATTGATTCCCGTCCGAATGGTTTTTTTAGTAAATGGATCTATGAACTACCTATGAGATGGCAAAAGTGCATAGATAGCAATGGTACATACTTTGATTAAATAAATATATTATAATAAAAAAAAATCGGCTTTATGTTCCTCCCATACTAAACGCCAATTTCATACGTAAGGACCTAATATTATTGAATAAAAAAGACATCTCAACAGGCCGTTCAGTCATAAAAGACCCACAAAGTGGAGCAATTGTCTTCATTTTTAAAACATCGAAGGTTTGGTAATTTATTAATCAATTATATAATTTAGTTTGTGACATTTTAATAAGATATTCGTATTTAAAATATATGTAACTTGATGAATAATTTTTAAAATGAGATATTTCCATACAAAAATGTGATAAAAAACGCAAGAGAAGATATGAGAAAAAATGATGAAATTTGCTCATTCTGCTAGACGATCGCCTTAAGGTTAATATCACAATCCAAATCACTCAATCATAATAAGTACATAGTTCCGACATCTTACAAAAATAAGAATATTCCTGCAAGATGTTCTGGGTGTCCACTATTCCATTCCGTATAAAAGCTTAGGGAAAATGTAGCATTGTTTCCTTCTCATTCGCTTTAAATTTAAATTCAGGTCATAGCTGACAATACTTTATCCATGCGGAAGAATGCAGCTTGCTTTCAGAACAACATTTAATTTCCAAAGAAGGGTTCCAGTATTCATTTAACCTGTTTTCCAAGAAGGCAGGTATCGTATCTACTCTTTTTTATATTGTTCCGATTAAGTACGTTCTGCGATTGTCTATTTCTTTTCCTTTGCCGAAGATCATGTATTTTATCTTATTTGCGTTTAGTTCGAATATTATACTGCCCTCGTAAGCATAAAGGCAGCTATTTGCAAAAAATCATAAAGTTAGTTAATGTTCTATAAGAAATTGTGAATCATTTGACATAAAGCAAAAATAAATATAAAATTTATTTTAGTGCGAAAACGTCATACTGTTTTTGATAATTTAAAAAAAAATTGTATTAATTCTAAAAAAAACAATACAGTTTATTTAATCACAGTATATTTTAATTAAGTAATTCATGATTTTTTCTAAAATAGATAAGTTATCAAAAAAATTATTTTAGAATACATTATCATTAATCGAAACATTCATTAAAATTTGTGGTTTTTATATGATGCAATAATAAATAAACAAAGGACTTGTATCTCAAAATGTGATTTTGTCAAAAAGCTCATTTATGCTTGTGGGGGAAAGTATAAGTACGCCTTGCACGTGTTGAATATTCGAGTTAATAGTAGTAATATTAAAAAAATATTTATTGTATTATTTGTGTGTATATACTTATATTATTTGATTAATTACACCTACATGTTTCGGGAAAACCTTTCCGTCGTCAATAATTGCTGACCTCACGGTGTATGGCTGTGTTGGTTAATTTAGTAAAAGAAAAAATAGTAGTAATATTCAATTTTATTAAGAAACCCAATACATTATTTATTTATTCGTTTTAATGCTATACATTTTTTACATTTATTTTAGGTCTCACTAGAAAAAATTGTGTCGTGACAGATAAAGTTACAATATAAGACTTAATTTGAGACAAGTAGACAAAATACAAAAATATAAAATAAAGCAGATAATTCGTCATCTCCTCTCTGCCATAGATATACTTGTTATCATCAATACCATAATAATATATTAGGTCCTTACATATGAAATTGGCGTTTAGTATGGGAGGAACATAAAGCCGATTTTTTTTTATTATAATATATTTATTTAATCAAAGTATGTACCATTACTATCTATGCACTTTTGTCATCTCATAGGTAGTTCATGAATCCCTTTACTAAAAAAACCGTTCGGACGGGAATCAATAAAATCTTTGAAGGCGGTTTGGACTGCCCCATCGGAGTTGAATTTTTTCCTTTGCAAGAAGTTATCCAAATTTCGAAAAAAATGGTAATCTGTTGGGGCAAGGTCCGGAAAGTACGGTGGATGTCTTAGACATTCCAATTGAAGCTCCTCTAATTTGGTAGCCGTCTGTTGTGCAGTGTGTGGTCTAGCGTTATCATGAAGCAGCAGTGGCCTAGAGCGATTAACCAGCCTCGGTTGTTTAGCAGCTAGCTTTTCCATCACGGTTTGCAGTTGCTAACAATAGACATCTGCCGTAATCGTCTGGCCAGATTTAAGAAAGCTGTAGTGAACGACACCAGCACTAGTCCACCAAACGCTCACAAGTAACTTTTTTGGAGTCAATTTTCGCTTGGGGCATGGTTTGGCTGGTTCGGCAGGGTTCAGCCATTGCGATTATCGCTTCCGATATCCGTACAGGATCCACTTTTCATCACAGGTAATGATTCGATTTAAAATCCCTTCATTATTGTGCCGGTTGAGTAATGCAACGCAGCAGTCAACGCGCGTTTGTTGATTTGCTTCACTCATTCGTGAGGTACCCACCTTTCAAGCTTTTTCACCTTACCAATTTGCTTCAAGTGGATTAAAACAGTTTTATCACTAACACCGCAGCCTGCAGCTAACTCGGATGTGGTTTGCGATGGATCCGCTTCCAAATAGCCTTCAATTCTTCATTATCAACTTTGGTCTCCGGCCGTCCACGGGGCTTGTTCTGCAGGTCGAAATTTCCAGAACGAAAACGTTGGAACCAAAAACGCACTGTGTTTTCTTTTGCGGCACCGTCACCATACACATCATTAATCCTTCGAGCCGTTTCTGCAGCACTGGTGCCACGGTGGAACTCGTACTCGTAAATAACGCGATATTTCAAGTTTTTCATTTTGTAAACTGAGTGACGCAAAGAAAAAAACAATTGAGGAAAAAACAAATGAATTATAATTTTCAAAACACAAATACATGAGTAAATAGCTGTATAAATTTGGATTTGGAATTCCTAACCAAAGAGAAGATATTTGAGATCAAATTTGCCAGTACGGCAAAACGCCAATTTCATATGTAAGGACCTAATATTAAATATAATATGCCAAACGACATTCTGATTTCCATTTTTTGTTTGGATGTGTATCCCGATAAATTGTCAACCCATATCTCTAATTCAAATTTAAATCCTTCTTTTTAAGTTCAACCGATAAATAAATGTTGAAACATTTTAAAACATTTTATCATACAATTTAAAGCCTTTGTGTCCAAAATTTATTAGTTCTAAGTGGTTGATTACTTAAGCGAGTACCTATTTAACTTTCAATTGTCTAGCATTGAAAATATATAATTTATTAAAAATCTCATATGGCCTTATAGTCTTCGTCATCGGCACGACATACTTTAGATAAAAACTAGCGAAACAAAACAAAGAAAATTGTCGCGTCTTCGTTTGTCCTATTTTCATTATTATTTGATTTATTTCATGTATTTCTTTAGTTTTATGAATTTCATGTTGTTTATTTTATAATTTAAGTGCTTGCATAGAAAAAGACCACTAATATCCTATTTGTTCAGATATATTATGTAAATAAAAAGAAAATTAATATTAAATATTTTCATAAATATAAATAGAATCAAATAACGACAATGGTTGTCCTGAAGTACATGTGTTTTCGAATGAGTAGTTTCTCTATGTCTCTTATTTTGGTCAGATTACGTCGGCTTGGCTTTTATATATTTATGAGCTACCCTTGCTTAGGCTGATTGCCCTAAAACAAGAAAATTAGTATTAACAACTACAAAAAATACTCTGCAAAATGAAACAATCTAAAAAATTCTTACGCAACCCCTTACAATGAATATTAAAAAGTGTAACAATGATACAATACACGCGCGCTTCAAATGAAGTTACTATTTTAATTCAGCAGGCAGAACGCGAAAAGAAAACAACGGAACACAAAGGGATGAAGTATCCATTGAAAAGCCGTGTTCACACGTCCTCGCACTTTCATCAGAATCTGAATAAATCACAACATCCACTCGAGTATTGCACTCCCACCCTTATATAATGTAATGGCAATAGCACGTCTGTGTATTCAATGAACATGTTTCGAATACAAATAATTTTACGTAAGATCGCGAATATGAATACGAATAGTGGCTATGGCTACCTATGAACAGTGTTTGATTTTCGAAAAAAAAAGATTTTTGAAGAATTACAGAAATCCCTCGTCTATCGCCGTTAATCTATTCCAGATTCTACCGCAATAAGTGAATTTCCGAAAAGAAAGATTATTTGCTAATAAATTGAATATTTTCAGAGCATAGAAAACCTATTTTCAATACTTTAAAGGGCATTAACATGGACATGAAACAAAACCCCCGTAGTCACCATTATACTAGTAAATATTACTAATTATTACATACATACCTGTACATTTATATAGCAACCAGATGCCTAAGCAAAAATTTCAATCAATGATATTTTATACGAAACTCAGCATTCCAAAATGTATAGCGTATCAGAGTACCGATGAGATCAAATTTTGTTCGTAAGGCAAAAAGTACACCTATTTCCACCGAATACTGACTAAGTGACTCGTCGCATTCGCGAACGTTTTGAGAAATATTTTAATGCAATGGGTGGAAACTTTATAAAATTGGTTAAATATAAAACTATTCTGGAACGGCATGGACTGAGCATTTGTATGGGCATTGAAAAAAAATATTTTAATATGATCTAATATGATTTCTGAATGCAGTAAGAACTTTTAATAATATAACTTACACAAAAAGTCATACATATAACAATATTTGAACAAAATCGCGATAGAGTGGCGGGAGATTACTGTATATTTATTTATTAAAAATACACGCCTTGAATTGGGGTTTTACAAAATATAAAACACAAAGTATTCAAATCGCGTAGACAGCACAGGATCTGTCTTCCTGTTTCCATTATCCAACCCCCTCCCCCCAATAACTAATGTGTCTATAATTAAACATTACTTTAAGTACATTTGGCGGCCCTTGTTTGTAGCGCAGAGGGTATGACACTGGCTTCCCACATCAGGGGTTCAGGGTTCGATTCACGGTGAGGTCACAATATTCAGTGTTTTGTGATGTATCTCACTTCTGTAATTGGGCCTCCTGGCCTGTTGAAGCGTGAAAATAAAAAAATTTAAAACATTAGATTGTCTTGAAGAAGGGAGCGTGGCTCCCGAAAAATGTTTGATTTTTACACTAAACGTGATTTTTACGTGTTTTATTATTTATAAATTATATAATATTCAAATAATCGCATCTATTTCGACAAATAACGAATAAACATAATTTTGCAAATATTATACAGTATATTAATACAATCACGATTATTGGAAACATCCCATGTATTCAATTGTGTACAATTTATTCAATGAGTAATAAATAGATCACTAATACCCTAAGTAAATAGAAACAACTGAATATATTGTCTTTCCGTACAAAAAACTGATAATAAATTTTAAGGAAAAATATTTATCGCCGCTGAATTTCGCTCTCATTGCCAGATCGCCTTAAACTTCTGTGACACGAAATATTGAAATGTCTTTTTTTGCAGGACCATAACATCACATATTGTGATTATAAAAATTAACCTACACAGATTTTCACTGTGAGATCAGGAATTAATAATAATAAAAAACTGGGGTATGTGCCAAGCATCCGCGCTCTAAGTAGAATTTGTTTGCGTTTTCTTATTATTTATATAGTTTTAATGAAAATAATAATAATTCCTTTTGAAAACCGTGAGATAGATTTTTAGCGGGTTGGTCGATACACCACATCAGTGGGTGAAAGATATCCTACGTGGTAGTTGCAAAGAATTACAACCAAAAACATTTTTTAATATATATAATGTAAAACGTAATACATGATGAAATCTAGTTTATTTGAAAAATTTAAAACATTTTTTCCTAAAAGAATTTAAATGCGTCCAATTTTTGATGACTGTGAAAATGCAATTAAATGGGTGAATTTAAAACGAACTCGATCCATTTTAATTTAAACCAAATATTGCCAAAATCCAATTTTAACCCAAATTAATAAACTGTCAAAAAATCGTTAATCGAGTCCGGTGTGACGAACATTTTTAATTACATTTTTTATAGAAGTTGCGATGTTAAGTTAGAGAGAAGGATATTAATTATTGTTATTAAAATATATTTGGTTCAAATCCATTCACCGGATAATTATAGGGTTAATTTTATATGGCCGGCAAAGTGATTGGATAGAAGTCATTAGTTTTTTTAAGATGTTCTAATTTTTTTCTTGTCTTAAGTAAGTGTTTATCCAATTAATATCAAAGTGTTTTCTTTACCCTATAATTGACCACATACATTATATTGATTAAAATATGTTTCAATTATAAATCTAAAATAAAATTTGTTCTAATGATTTTTCTAGGGAAATTTATGTTTTCTAGGCTACGCTATACCCCTTAATCTCTTAAATGTACGACGCATACAATTTTTGAGCTATCTCTTACAAGTACTTTCGATGTTCATTTTGACAGCCACAGACTTAATTAACTCCGCTTATAATTAATAATTATTTTTTATATTAATTATTAATTAATATAGTTCAGCAGTAAGCATCCCGTAGTCCAGTTAGTATGACACTGACTTCTTATACCAAAAGCTTCAGGTTCGATTCTTGATAAATTACAATGCATTTAACCCCAAAAACATGTAACTGGAGGCCTTCTAAAAATTTTAACCTACAAAAATCTAATACGTCAATATTTTATTAATTATTGTATTTTTTAAAGATATGACACGTTTTACAGGTTGGATTCTTTCTATAAAATGTTTAAATATGCGAAAAATAGTACCTACTTATTTTCTATGTGGGTTTTTTGCTCTATGTATGAATTTTATAAATCATTAAAGTAAAAAGTATCTAGTAAACTGGCAAAAAAAATTGCTAAAGATTTATAAAACAAAAAACAGTCATACAACATTTTTTAAGTTTATGAATTAATTTATTGATGATGGCCGTGATGAGAGACATGTAACATATAACATATAACACCCTGACGATGGAAAGGTATTTTTGAAACATGTAGGTGTAATTAATCAAATAATATAAGTAGATTTACACAAGTAATACAATCAATTTTTTTTTTTTTTTTTAATTACTTATGCTACGACGTATCGTTTCATAGATTCTGGTAATGGACCTTTCTGGTTAAACGGGAGGTTTATAGTTGGTACAACTGTGATTAATGCGTAAAGGGTGGACGGCGTAGATTGCGCCGGAAGTAAGGGGTTAATTGACATGAATTTGGCGGGTGCTTCTGCATGGACAATGAAATACAGAAGTGTAAATGAATAAAGATTAAAAAGCGAACAATCCTGTATACGAAATTTCCCCATCACATTTATAAAATAAGCAACGCTCTTAATTCAGTAGGCATGACACTGGCTTCTTTTACCAAAAGTTTCCGGTTCGATCCCTGGTAAAGTCACAATGCATTTAATTTAATTTTACGTTGCCTCATTAACAGAGTGGAAGTTCATGATTTATACAATTCAATTAAAACACTAATTTTTTATCCAATATATGACAGGTAATATTTAAAACCAAATTTATTTATCAATTAGAAAGCCATGCAGAAAAAAAAATCAACGAAAAAATATTTTGGCCAATACCAGGATTTGAACCCTATAGATCACCTAACTTTCCTTCAATATATCGACCTTATCTGTAAGTCTTATTTGTTAGTTGATTAAAATATACTATCCATTTTTTATTGGTTTTAAATTCGGTTTTAAATTTCACGGAACTTTGTTCTGAAAAATTGTAACTTCACAATAAGAATGTGTTCTTGAATATAAAATAATATTTAAGCCTAAGCGCTTTCAATGGAGACACCAATCATTCTCAAAGGCAACAATAAAACAACAGTTCAACACATACTCATCACACCAGCTCTGATGATGGACCCTGCAATAGGAACCGAAACGTTGGCCAGAGAGGTCAGATATCCCAGAAAACTACACACAGAAGATTCTGAACGGCCATGAAAACCTGAGAACATTACAATCTTTCTTCGCAGAAAGAGGCAGAGGACGCCACACTCTTCTGTTCTTAAAACCTCTGTTTCCTTATTCAGTTTCACATATAGTAGCCACTCAGTTGGCGCATATTAGTTTTTGTTTGTCACACATGTAATACAATATAATATTTGTGTTTTTTGTTTGCATACTTGACCCAATTCCATGTTGCAAATAATGTCAAGTATACGCCACTGGCATGGGTCCTTTATAGTGCCTCGCAGTTGTTGAAAAAATAAAAAAGAACAAAAAAATGATGAAATGTGTAAATTATTTTTATTAAAAAAATTTATCACGCGGTAGCTCTCAAAACGTCAGAAAAACAAACGCGACCGATGAAAACTCCATACTCCGTGTATTACCTTTTCGATTAATAGCCCTTTTTCATTAGCTCCGAGTAAATTTGATTTTCGGCCAACACTTCGGGGACCGGACATAAATTTCTGGCCGCGAATAAATCGCGCTATATATTTTTTCTAATAAATAATTGAGTCGTGATTCACCGCCGGGCTCTTTATTTTCGCGAAATTTGATAAAGGGCCGTAAATGGTCCCTTGTTATCGTCACGCCGGCCCGCAAAATGGTGCGGGCCCTTTCATATTTGAATTGTGGAAAAACTTGAATACAAAGGGCTCTTAACACTTTGCAGATATGATCTTAATAATACACCTCGTAATGCTTATTTTATTTTTTACGACCTTAAGTGCAGAGACATTTTCGCGAAATGTATTTGGGATTTTTGAAAATCACTGCCTGGCAGGAAACCATTATGAAAATTCGGTCATTTAAGAGAATGTGTAATTTTATGGTGTTTTTTCATTTGTAAAGATTCGAATAACGTAGAAAGGAAAATGTTTTGCGCTTAGTAAATTTATATTTGAATGGCAGGTCTGTTTTCTTCTTTCATAATAATAAACTTACCAAGGGTAGGTATAGAGGATGGCTTTCTACCCTGAAACACCCCTATTGCCTCGTTCACTTTCACACATCTTACTCATGAAAGCTTCTTTGCTAGCAAAGCTTTTAACAAGACCATCATCATTGGTATTTCTGATACTGCTAGGTCTTTTTCAAGTGCACTTTATTTTTGTAGCCTAATTATTTCTCTACTTTCTTTTCCTCGCTCATACGTTCCACATGACTACACAATCTCTTTTTTGTTTATTCTATAAACTATTCTACAGACATTCACATTTAATTTATTCATTCTTCACTATTTTGTGCAGAAATATATTTTACAATTGTGACTTAGGATTAAATGTTGTTTTGAAGTGTTTTACCTCAAATATTGCCAATATGAATTTTTGATCAAAAATAAGATTTGTCTAAAGGGATTAGTCTTAAGTTCCTCGGGGAAGTAAAGTCTGGAATATTTTATTTTTTATTAATAAACTTTTTGCACACTATTACAATGGCGGGTTTATTGACATTTGACAATTTATTCCAACCAACCACACAATTAGTGGATTAGTTGAAATAGGTTTCCAAATACAATAACAAAACATGATCAATGATAACGAGAGGAGTAGAAGATAGATTGGGATAAGGAATAAGAAAATAAGAAATTAAATATTCCGCAAAGTCAATATAACAGCAGTCAAAATACGGTCGCTCACAAGTATATTTGAAACATTTATTTATGACGAATTGAGGAATGAACAAAGCAGAAGCAAATGTATTACTAGTAGCATAGTATTTCGGGTGAAGAAAGGATTTATCAGAATATTTTACTATGTGAAAGCTTGGAAGTGAGTGTGGAGAGGATAGTTAATAAAATATGTATGGCGAGTACATGGTAAATGTATCGGAAACATAATATAAACTTGGATAAACCAGATGTTGGAGAAAGGTGAGTTAAAATGATATCATTTTAACTCACCTTAAAAATGTTCCCAGGTTTTGATGGCCGTTTAGAATCTTGTGTGTAATTTTCTGGGAAATTCTGCTGTGTATATCAGACCTCTCTGACCGAAGTTTCTGATGATGGGCCCATCATCACCCTGGACGGACTATATATACACGGAAAAATATTCCAGAAAACATTACACAGAAGATAATTGACCTATTTATAATATTTTTATTAAATTATATTAAAATGCCGTACTCTCTAAAACTAAGCATCATCATCCCAAATTATAACTACACCACTGAAAAAAAAGTCAACAAAAGTCTGCCAGTGAGGTGGGATTTTCATGGAAGGATGGCCGTATGCCATATTTTCAAAGTGGGTAAGATACAAGATGTAAAAGAATTAACAACGGATAATTTTATATACATGCGTTTACTATGAAAGTTTGGGTTGGGTTAGGTTAGGTTATGACAGTTATTACACAATCGCGGGTTTCTTAACAAAGAAATGTACTTGTTCCCAATAGTTTCTTGTTCCAATCGACTAAGACCAAGGTTCTGGATCTGACCTCCAGCAGTCTTATCTGGTGGAGTCCTTCTAATAGCCTTGCTCACAAGGCGTCAGATTATAGGCAGATATTCCTCTTGAGGCATTCTATTTCGTCCCGTCGCTAGTGGTGTAGCTGCAGCCACCTCTGTGGATACCCAGGCGATATACTTCATCAATTAACCGATGGACAAAGGCTTGGCTAAAGATTTCAGAGCGTGATATCAGACCACAATGTCTAAACAAAGCAGAAAAATTATCTAAGATATTTAAATGTTCTTGGTAAAATACACCTACGGCTTAGCGATAAAACTGCTTTAGCATTGAAACAATACTAATTATGATTACAAAAGAGTAAATCCAACATTCTTGGCTTTAATACATCTAAGGTGGGTCCCACTTCAATTCTCTTGGTAACATTCCTGGAATGGATTACGAACAAAATTCCTACCATCTCTGAGTATAATTGCTAACAGAACAAAAATAGTATAAAAAATAATATAGTAAAAATAGTAAAAGAAGTAGATTTATACAAACAATATAATCTAAAAAATTTTTAAATATCAATCTACAATGTTGCTGAATCAATTAAAAAAATAAAAATAGTATCCATTGAATGAGTTACAATAATAAATGACGCTATATCTGGACAATTTTTTTCTCTAGTTATTAAGGTCAGAAGTGACCTTCCAGTGCCACCTATTGAATAGGTTAGCATTAAAATGCGTTTTTAATTTATAAATAATATCGCTCCATACTTTCAGTAACGTCAGTGCTATGACGCAATTCATTTCATAGTAAATGAATCGTGCCATAGCGTCATAGGGAAAGATGACGTCTCACATTGATCTGGTTCATATTTAAGAATATGTTTAAAATTTTCTAATAAATAAAGCTCGACCGCAGAGCATAAAAATTTACAGAAATGAACTAAACACATTAGGAAAGGAGATTGATTCATAAAAGAAAAATATTTCTCCTGGCGTATGAAAGACATATTTACTCCGCAATTAAAGTATTTTTCTTGCATAATTAAATCCCTAGTAAAAATAAAAATATTTTTTGATAAAAAAAGTTTCCAAACCTAGTGTCTTATGTAAAAACATATTCTTGTTATAAAATGCGACTTATTTGCTAAGAGTATTTAGTTTGACTTTTTTATAATTGTTTCAAACTTAAGGGGGTCGGAACAATTTTTTATACAAGTCGAAATATTGGAACGTTGTGAACCAAGAAATTCATGTTGGTTCGTGTCTAAATTTGGTTGTCCACGAGCTCGACGGATAATTTCAGTGGACGTATTGAAACTGTGGACTAAAATAATATAACATTATTATTTTGTATAAAAAGGGTATTTTTTGACGGAGGTAATGAAATGTTTGAAACTCGTATCTCCACTTCACGATCACCGACCGAGAGGGTAGCGTGCTACGAAAGTATGGAAAGCGGAGATCTTATTTCGACCATGTTTTTGTAATTCCAGCTATTAAGAGTTACGTGTTTCCAAGTGAATTCCAACACAGTCCCGAGCGTGTTGACCGCACAGGGGTGTATCCTGGTTACTTCCCTCGCGCTTTGACTCCAGAATGATGTACGCCCAACAAGATAAGGGTGTATTTATATCAGGGGTGCTTTTATTTATTACTCCACCCCTGGTCGGCCGGCCGAAGCGGTTTAATAGCCGGACTGTGAATAATGGGACGAGATATGATGGCGCAATTAAAAATTTATACTCCCTCGCCGTGGAGGACCCGCCCGGGAAATAGGGGATGAAAAATGAAAGGATTCGGCGAGAATCGGTCAGATTAGTCCAGTTTAATTAGCCTAAGTGTGAATAGTTAGTGTGTGATTCGAAAGGATGTTGAAGGCTTCGACCTCAACTGTAGCAGGAAAAAAAACTAAATAATTGGTTTGTATTTTATTTTTTTACAATTTTTTTGTAAACAAGATACCATATTTGTATTATATATCTTTTAACTTACTTTTTTTAAATAGGTACTTAATTTCTTAAATACATCTTACTAAATAAAGGAAATATTCGTGTACTTCTTCTTCTTATGGTGCCATCTCCTATCGGAGGTCGGCGACCGTTCTAACGATTACGACTTATTTACCGCCGCACTTATATACTTCACTTACTTTCACTTCACTTCACCAGTCCTTCAAGTTACGCAGCCAGTTGCGGCGTCTTCTTAAGCTTTTTTTACCTCTTATATTCCTCTGGATGATGAGTTGGTTTAGACCTATTTTGATCTTCTCATAATATTTGTGTACTAGATACTTTTAAATTTCAAAATTGTACACAGGCATAGTCCAACACAAATTGTGTATCAGCCGTGAATAGGTAATAAATAAATATAATTGATATAAATTAACTTTGTTAAAACCACTTATTTATTGAAAAAATTCGACATGTTTCGAAGCCAATGGCTTCTTCGTCAGGATAACAAAAATAATATTTAATCGAAGTATAGATCAAAATATTAAATGAAAAATGATAATATAAAGTACCTAATTAACATGAAAATAAATTTAAAAGATAACTATTTGCAAAAAGGACCTGATTATTTATAATATTCAATTTACTATTTACACTCTTTCTTATTTCCAAAATTTCTAATTCATCAAATTATATAAGTATAATTTATATGTAAAATTTGTAAACCCTTATTAATATCAAAAGAATGATCCATAGCCAAAAGATGGTAAGCAAATTCAGAATAATTATTACTATTTAAACACCTTAAGTGTCCCTTAACTCTAATTTCAAAATTTCTACACGTTTTTCCTATATAAAAATAATCACAATCATTACAAATTAATTTATAAACACCCGATTTTTTGAAGAAACCATTGGCTTCGAAACATGTTGAATTTTTTTAATAAATAAGTGGTTTTAACAAAGTTAATTTATATCAATTATAATTATGTTACCACAAAATAAATTTGCTACATTTGAAGAAGAAGTAAATAAATATAGTTGGTACAGTACTTTACCAACATCCCCAAGGGACGCCACCACTGTAAAACCCTTAAGAGTTCTTCTTTTTCAAAGATGATCAGAGAACTAACAGTATCAGACCTTTAATGGTTTCTTATCACGTAATAGTGATGTTGATGTTGACGGCTAGATTCTGTTTTTATTTTGGTTATTATTTGAGATAAACCCTTCGTACATGAGGGTTTTTTATAATTGACGCTAACCCTTTACTATTCGCGCCCCATCACGCCGCACGCCCCTGCGGTTAACTGTGCATGAAGATGTTAAATGAAGGGATGAAGAATTTCGAGGGTTAAATTATTAAGACATTAGATGAAGGCAGCTCTCTTTTGACAGTGTTTTTAATGTAGAGGGTTTGTTTTTAATTTTTAAATCATTTTATAAAAGCATTTTTGATGTTCGTTTGTTTTAAATTAGGTACGTAGAAGTGCTTCCAAATTAAAATTGATGGACCATTTTCAACTTGCGTAATAAAAACAGCCTTTTTATAATGAAATAAACAGAAATGTGAAGCTGAGAGACTAGAAGTTCTAATATTGAACAGCAAATTATATTTATAATTGAGAGTTCATGCTTAATTAATTGAAATAATAAAATAAGCAGTATAAATCAGATATTAGAGGATTTTAAAAGCTCCTTCTTTCGATAAAAATTCACTAGAAAATGTATAAAAAAGAAAAAAGACATAATGGTATGTCCGTTAGGAAAAGTATGGCGTGCTATTCTGCGAAAAAAACGAATTGCTATAAATAGGTTAGGAAGTATTTTGGCCATTTGTATATTTTTATTTATTCATTGTTCGCATTTATAAGAAATTTACACATAGTATATTGAAGGTACTTGCTTAACAAGATAAATTTGTTCTAAAGCAACTACTTGTACAGTTTTTTAAGTTTTACGAAATTATAGTTTTGCATTATTTGACAAGAGCGTTGAATGCTGGCGAATAAATAAAAATTATAGTGAGTATAAAGAAAAGCAATGTGTGTCACTGTTACTCTTAGAAAGGTAACTTACTTATTACTGTAGACACATTTATTTGGTTTTGTAACCTACCTAGGTCCATCAGCCATAAGTTTATTTAAAATTTCCACACTGTTGTCATTTTCGACTCTTTCAGTTCATTGGCAATTTGTTATATATTCGTGGAGCACAAAATATGGAAAATCAATGCCCAAATTTTGTATTCGTTCTTGGCAGTAGGATATTTCCAGGTGTCCAGGATATAACCTTCTGTTGGGAATATCTCTCGATAATACTCCTGTCTCTGGACTTTCTATTCAGAAGTTTGCACAAAAAATGTTCCTTAAATGTATAATCACTACTCCCCAGATTCTCTCTATGGTCTGCCGTATTCCGATTTCATTTTCTTCTGCCAGCCGGCTGTGAACCCTTTAGATAGAATACACATAAAATAAATACGTGTTGAATTTTTGACTCCGGCTTGAATCAAAACCCGTCCGTTCTGATGCCACTTTAGAAAAAAATTAATTCGCGGTATCTCACACATACACAAGAAATTATGTGTCCATAGATGTCTAGATAGATGTCATAAGATGGTATAGCGGCAGAAAGGAAAGCCCTAAACAGAACGCACGCTCTCGCCCTTTGTCAGAGGGATCAAAAGAGACACAATTTAACATGCGACGTTTGTGGAAAAACCTGTGGCTTCAAAATTGACCTGTTTTCACATAGGAGGTCGCAACCCTGATAGAGATATACACTACGAGGCAAAGAGTATTTGAGATGTCTGAATAATTATGATTTTTCTGAATTTTCAAATCATTTATTAGAAAATGATTACGGTTTTGATAAAGATTTAGGACTTTCTATTTTACACTTAAATAATTTTGGTCTGAAATGGAATAATTTTGAATCATTAGAAATTAGTAAAGTATGTAAAAGTAAACAAAATATTATGAATAATCAATTAAATTTTACTACTAGTTCAATTCTTAAAATTTTTCCAATAATTTTGTGTATTCAAGAATTTCAGCAATAATATTTAAAAATATTTTTTTAAATAATTTAGAAAACCAAAACAAAAGACATCATTCATTTTGATATTTTGACATTTATAAAACACTCTGACGATGGAAAGGTTTTTCCGAAACGTGTAGGTGTAATTAATAAATATATAAGTAGATTAAAACAAATAATAATATAAATTTTTTTAAATGTCAATCTACAAAGTTGCTCAACCAATTGAAAAAAAAGATACTCTTGCACTTCTTCCGATCCATTGCCTTCTACCCCTCCCTCTTCCCCTAGCTTCTCCAGATCAACCAGTATATTGTGCGTGGGATGCTGTCTGGGTCTGCGCAGTGATCATTTTGCAGTTGGTTTAGCCGCGTGTATTAATTTAATTTTAACCCGACTAACATGTCCTATCCAAGCTAGTCGGCAAGATCTGATGTTTCTGGTTATGGAAGTTTGTTATGATAAGGATCTGATTTCTGCACTGCTCGTTTACTTCCATGTGCCTGGTTTAGGTCCCAGTATTGTTTTTAATACTTTATTTTCAAAACCAGAAGTACCCACGTTGTTCTTCATCTCATACTGATCTTTTTTAAAAAAACATATTGTTATGCATTGTTAGCTTCAATTTGAATAAAAAATATCTGTTCATCCTTTCTATTGTATTGCCATTGAAATTTATCGAAAAGGGTGACTTTCTAATATAGGTAATTTAAAAAAAAGAGTTTAAATAATATTTAAAACTGTATCATCCACAATAACCAATAGGCATGATAACAGAATTAAAGAATCAAAGAATTAGTGATTTTAGAGAAGAAAATATTTTAAAAGCATTCTAAAAAATGATCCAGTTTTAATATACACATTGAGATTAATAAGATTTTCAATAAAATAAAAGTAAAAAATTGTGCAATTCGCCATTTTAACTGAAACACCGGTCAGAGCGAACAATGTCACCGTGTCTTTGAACCGTTGCCATAGACACAATGCAATGTTTACTGAGGCTTGACGTCACGTAGACGAAATGACAGCTGCGGGCGTTTTTGCGCGAAATTAAAAATATGTAGATGAAAATGCAATTATTTGCGTAAAAACTTATTTTGTTACTGAAATAATGTACCTATAATGTAGAATGTTATTTAAAAATCTGTCATCACGCCTATTGTAGAATTTAACTCACTGAATGTGGTTAACCGCATTTTGGTTAACAGATAAATACGCCAGTCGGTGTAAGCATCGTTTGATTGTTAAATATTTGTCAGGGAAATTCAATCGTACTTAATTAAGGGCCATCGAATTCTCCTAAATTGAACGCAGCGTGAATCACCCGCAGATTGTAAATTCAATATTGGTTTTGTTTCAGATTACCTGGATCGACGGCGAGGGCAGCGTGATGACGCAGAACCTGCAGTACTCCACGGAGCTGCTGCAGGACGGCAGGAGGGTCACGGCCCGGTCCGTCCTGAGGCTCACCCCGAAGCGCAAGCACCACAACCAGACCCTGACCTGCCAGGCGCAGAACACGGCAGACAGAGCCTACAGATCGGCCACTGTCCGTTTGGAGGTAGGGAAACACTATTCAGATGTTAGGGGGCTAGTGGCATCAACTTGGATTAATTTTGGCGACTACAGTTTAACCATTATTTTACTACCCAGAATTTCTCATACTAGTTGCTAACCAAGGTACCTGGGTACTCAACCTGGATGGACGTTCCCCCATATTATTATTATTTTGTTTTGTTTCTTACAAATTGATATTTAGAAAGTATTCAAATAGCTCCTTAGAGAGTCACTACTTATCATAGAAATGTTCACTCTTTATTTATCTCCATTTCAAATTAATTATTTAAACTTGGAGTAGAAAGTGGGTACCCAGGTACCCAAGTAGTAACATAAGGGTTGAGTTGCGCACTGTTCGCGATTTTTGATCATCTATCATCAAAATAATTTCCAATTAAGATAAACTAGCTGTGTCCGCGCGGCTTCGCACGCGTAGTTTTTTAGTACATTGTTTGGATCGTCGTAGAACTTTCGCGAACCTTCTAGAACATTCTCCTTCCAGAACTTTCAAAAAATTTATTGAATTTATTGAATTGAAACTCACCGACACAGTCGGCGCGTCTATTTTCAAATAATCTGAAGCATTTGCGGCCTTCCCACAACAAAACAATGTGCTAGAAAGCATATTTTCGTCACCCTCTCCCACCCACGCACAGCCACCCCCACCAAACTCGCATATTTTCGATGTGACACCAAGGGCTATCCACCATCATTACCACCGTTGGGTGGCTGTGGCTGGTTGTGGAGAAAACTTGGCGGATAGGGAAACACGGGTTTCTTTTATATATATAGATATATATATATATATATATATATATATATATTATATATAATATATATATATATATATTATAGAAGACTAACAGAGACGACGCTATTTATACGAGAAACATATATGGAAGCCTTTTCATAAAATGTCCCAGGACTTACAATCTATATGAGTTGGCTTAATTGCTCTCTTTACACAATGCAACGTTCACCAATTAAATTCAATGAAAAAGCAGTCAAGTTGCATGCATTTTGTACCTGCGACCATTTGCCGGGCGCGTTGGTACTTTTTATTCAGGAGGTATCACCAAAATTCTATTGATGATTTGTTTCTCTTCATCGACCCTTTACATAAAACTAACTTACTTACCATCACGGCGTTTCTCCGAAAAGGCAGGTAGAGAAGATATAGTGGAACACTCTCTTGGCACAGTACTTTTGTCTCGTCCATTTTCATACGATTTTCCCACGCACGCTTTTCGGCTATAACAGGGCCCCAATATTTGGATTTTCTGATAATGCCAGGTCTTATGCGGTATCTTAATTGCTTTAGTCAGCATTACATTAATTTCGAGTTTAAAAGATTTTTTCGTCCTATTTTTTTTATTAATTCACCTTTTAATCTGAAATTCTAAGCTACAAATCTACAACTATAAAACTCCATGTCTGTCTATCTGTCTATTTTCTATACAAATGAACACCGTCTGTCTGATCTGACCTAAATTTTGTATACTTTTATTTTCTCTACAAATCTGTTCCGGTCAACCGATCTGACTCAAATTTTTCATACTTATTCTTTAAGATTCAGCGAAATACATAAACAATATTTCATCTCTGGATATCATATCCATCCCAGGTTAGATTAAATGTAAACATTGTTTTTATTAGAGAATCTGCAATACAACGGAATCTTTGTGTCCCACCAGAAACTTATTTTTAACAAAATCCTTATCTCGAGCAACGCAGGGTACGAATAGCTAGTTATTTTATAATGCTTTAGAATATGCAACCCTAGTTTAAATTTTTTTCTACAAAGTAACATATTTACAGTACTTTACGTAGGTATATTCAGAAATAAATTCATTAATTTTACATTTTTAAAACAATTGTGCCATATGAAAATACGCTAATAAATTGTGAACTAATTAAAAATTATTGAATAGAGTATATTTTTATGTCAGGACGTCATAATGCTGCGATGATTAATACTAAATAAAATTAATTCTTTTATGCAAATCGACGCTCTGCCGCTCCGCCAGAGGCAATTTGGGAATATATTTTTCACCAAACCGCACATTTTATTGCATGACTTATACGAATTGAACACGTCGGATTTTTGTTCGGTGTTTCGTGTGCATTCAATCATACGACGGGTGAATAATGGCGGTGCATTAAATATATTTCCGTACCAACAGGGGCGATTCGTAACCTAATGGAAAATGCATCGAACGGCCAGTTAACCAATAAAATAAAACGCATCAATTTCAACAAAATGAATGGGTGGTGGTATTTAATTAATGTGGAACCATCATATATCGTTCCACTCTCAAAATGCATGTTGATTAATCATCATTATCACTCTTCTCTCTGCAATCCCTGGAGGTTCATGGCTACCTCAAAAATGTTCAACTACTAATTTATATGAAATGCCGTTTCTCCCACTTAAATGTTAAGAGATTCTAAAGTCTCTCGAATAATCTAAAAGATTTTAGAAATAACTGGAATATGAGAAATTATACCAGAAGTTCGAGAAAATCTGCGGTGGCATCACGCTGATCATGGTCGATAATTAATAGCGAAAAACCACTTGTAAACGAACGATCTGAGTGAATATAGTCATCTAGCGAAGTATCTGCACGCGGAATAAACGATAGTGTAAATTTATGCACTTGAAACAGCGAATTAAGTATGCCAGAGGCAAGTGGAATATTCTCAAGTGAGTGAAAGTGTTATAATTAACCTTGGGTCCAGTGACTTTCTGATTTCCGTCATGAATCCGTGACAATATATACATAAGTAAATTCATAACTTTTCAGGACGGACATAGGTATATCAATTATTCTGTCTTAGTCCTAAGGAAGACACAGTGCTATTGAAATAAGTTCGTATTGAAAATAAATAAAAAATTTTATAAAAAAGTTTGTTGGTTTTTTGAAACAAACAATTATCTCCAATCTCAAAGATATAGCTACCTACCTAGGTAGGTACTACACAATAGTAAAACATTGAAAAAGATTCTAGGCTGTACCGCTTTCTTTTTATTAATATTTTTTTTAGTCACCTTCACTCGTACCTGTAGTTCTCGCTCATCCAATTATTTTTAACCGATTCTGTCAGATATTTATAATACAGTTCTTCCCACCTTGAAGGATTCTATTGTCATACAATTCTTTTATACTACCTTTAACTTTTTTGTACACACATATATACATCTATGTTTCACTTAGAGGCTACGTCGCATATTTCCAACTTTAATTTTCTAAGATGTGTATTTTTATACACTTAGATGTCATTACGAATCATTGCCTTTGCTCGATACAGCATCTTCATGCCTCCCAGAAAAAAAAATTTTTTTTGAATTATAATTCAAAATTAGATCTTTTTAAAACAAAAATTATTCTTTCACATGTTCTGTGTAGTAAATTTGGTACTTATAACAAATCATGATACATTTCGACGGCTCCTACGTATAATATCGTAACTCGCAAAATGCAATTTTACAGAAGGATTTGAACATATTTTCGTCCGGTATTAACTCCTGTGTGTCGGTGATGTAACGTAGATCTACCTGTCATACAAAATATGAAATATCTACTTTATTTACGAAAACTAAAACGTCACATTTTTTGTAATCATCGAATAGACATTTTCACACCAAAATTACTAAATTAAATTGTTAGGAATGTACGGATTTTTTAATTAAAAAATATTTATTCATTACTCTCGTATTTTCGGCCAGTGTGCAAGAGAGAGCAGAATATTGTACATCGCAGTTAAATCGAGCAAGAAAGAGCACGACAATACCATACATTTCATGTAGGACAGAGATGGCGGTTGCTTGGGTTTCGGTGAAAGTAAAAACATTATAGAAAGTGTACGGTAGAATCGGGTAACACGTGTTAGACAAAGACGGAGTGCATGCGACTGAAGCGAGCTAGCGACCGCTTCGTTGTATTCAGTTGCTAATGAAACGTCGGCGGAAGCGCACGCAAATTCGATTTGCCATAATTATATAATAATTTACTAAAATATTGCAAATATGTATGTTTACCTTACATAATTATATAAAGGGACCTTTTAAAAGTCTTATCTGTATCGTATTTATGTATATTTTATCACATATTAAAAACTATGCCGATTTTTAATCAAGTAACGCTGTGTTACTCCACCGTCCTCAAAGTTTTTTTTTAGCACAGTCTTTTAAGAGTTAATCTACATATTGCCCAAATTTTTTGAAATTTCGTTTCAATATTTTACTTTATACTGTAGTTTCATAAATAATCACAAAAAAGTCGAAATTATTAAAGTTTTTGTAGAAATTTACATACGATATTATATGCGACGTAAAATATCGTATGATATATTATCGAGGTTTAATATAATTAATGTACCTGTGGTTAATGTATAAAAATAATGTAGGTATGTTAATTTATAAAAATAATGTATAAAAATAGAAAACTAAATTTTGAGTGTCACAAATTTGTCCACAATACTTTGCAAGTAGATTCTGGCCTAAATTAAAGTTTAAAATGTTGGAATATTAATGTACCGAAATCGATAGTTATATTATAGAAAAACATTTTTATAATATTTGTGACAAAACTTTAAAACGTTAAACTACCCGAAAAAACTAATAATGAAAATTATAAGCTTATTCACTTTAATGCAAGTCATATAAATTAATTGAAACATCATAAATGTAAAATTAAAATATCGTTAGCTTACAATAGAATTGTTGCCTAGAATCACTTGAGTGTAAAAATATAAAAAACCTTTCAAATTATTATTCAATAATATTGTGATTCTTCATTTTCTGTATGCAATATATTTTTTTATTATTATAAATTAACATTAATATAAATACAATCTAATAATTTTTAATAAGAAGTGCCAACCGTGGTGAGACTAGCAGTACACTATGAAATTCTGGTACCAAAAATGATGAATATACGTGAAGCTTGGAGCTGATTGATGAAGAATAAAACTTAAATGAATGCAATGGACATGAAATCACTTAGACGTATATCTATCTATCCAACAAATCCATTTATGATTCAGCAAAAGGTACATAAACATATTAGAAATGTAAAGGTAATCTCAATACACTGAAATAATTAAAAAAAGAGTCGCTCAGGTTGTTTGGGCTTGTTAAGCGAATGAATGAGTCTAGAGACCAGAAGGAATGTGTATTTGATTACACATATAAACCAATGCTCTGCATCCTGAAATTATGCAGAGCATTGGTTTATATGTTCCTGATAATTACATTGGACATCGTCAGCAAAGATTGTTTCACATTCCAATTTACAGAACCAAACTGCCGATGGTTATGCCTGTTGGAAGAGCCACAGCTATGCTGAACGAAATCGCTTTGGGTATTGATATATTCTATGTGTCTGAAGGGGTTATTCGAAGCAGGACTCTCCTACACCTTTGATATGAATGAATTTATATACGTTTGATATTTTGTTGTTTGTATATTACCTCACTTGTTAGTAATATTTACGAATTAAACATGCTTGTAATGTAAAGGTTATGTTATAAATAAATAAATTGAATTGAATTGAAAAATTAAATGAGGAAAAGTTATCTGAAGGGTAGGTATATGAGGTAAGCGTTGATGGCGTCAGAAAAAAAGGGTGGCCGCGGAATTTTTGGCATAAATATGGTCCCATTAGAAATGTCAATTATCAGCAAGCTTGCTTGCAAAGATGGTTGAATGTGAATTAGACGAAAGCTGTTATCAGAAGAGAAGAGAATGGCGCTTCATCTTCTCTCTGTAACCCTGCGTGGCAGCGGCATGATGATAAGTATTTGTTAAATCAAAGATCATAAAATGTACTCATAAGGCGAAACGTGTCTTAAATATATTAAACAGGTAGAATCAAAAACAATTGTTTTATTTCTACTCATATGATGTTGGAAGGATAAGAGACTAAGAGAATAGTGATGGATTCTTTTTACACAAAATAATGATTGGAACTACCTTAGTTTTTCACGGCCACTCAGAATCTTCTGATTTATGTCTTCTGGGGTATTATACCGTGTTTCATGACCTGTCTGGTCGACATTTCAGATCCCAATGCAGGGCAGACCCCAGAAGACACAAACCAGAAGAATGAAACTATCGACAGTCCTCCTCAAAGGGCAGCCACCAACTACTTTTTCGATTCTCTGCTGCAAAGGTTTCCTAGGCAAGCAAACAGATACAAGCATTTAGACGTTTTTGCCACTAGTCTTATTAAATTCATATATTTTGTGAAAGATAACTAGACTTCGTTTATTGAAACTACTCGTAACTTAAAAAAATAGAGTTTTAATACCAAAGAGTCGTTTGTAGAAAATTCTTCTAACTATCTTCTCGGTAACTACCAACATACCTATCTGTGTCAATTTTTCTTATGTATTACATACGTACTACTTACACCTACTGTAGTTTCTGTTATTGATTATTATTGTAATACCTTCCTTTGTTCATGTAAAAGCCTTAAGGCGGGTTAAATAAATAAAAATAATTGTTACTAATAGAAAGCTGGCTGCTTGGAAACTGCACTAATTATAACTACACAAATCAATCATGCACTTATGTTCTATGTACCACGCTATTCTTGGTATTTTTATTTCTGACTGCAAGCTTTAAAACATGACTCGACACTTGTTCGAATTTGACTTCGAAAGAAAGTTATTTCGGGCATTTCCTTAGCGGCCAGGAACTCGAAAGCAGTATGCTCCAAACTTCGTTAATGACGAACTTGGGTGAAATTTTGAATACTGATTATACCTAACTGTCTGCTAAACGTTTTATCCAGGATGAGAAAGTTAAGAAATTCGGCTCTTTGTATGCTGAAAAAAAAAATACGATCTTAAATTCTCATGTAGACGAAGCTGTATATATGAGAAACGTGTATGTAAGTCTTTTATACGATGGCCCAGGGCTTTTATCCTGTATGAGCTGGCTTAAGTGATCACTCTACATAATTCAATGTTTACCAATTCCATCGTAAGAACATCCACACATTATTAAATTTTTTGAAAGTTGTATATAATATATTCCAAATCAGGAAACTTGCGTACATTCGATTGGATTGTGCAAGAGATATCTTTAATCATTTCTCATGAAACAGTATACATAGATATCGTAGCTGGTAATGATACTTCTATTGTAGTATCATTACCAGCTGCGTAGTAAGTAAGTAATTAGCTAAGCTAAAGTGACACGATTAGTTTCGTGGAGAAGAAAATTACGAGTAAAGCAGCAGTGTTGGTAACTCAAAATCGATTAAAATGTACATTTTTGTATGTTTTAACATGAAAAAAGTTAGTACAATTAAAATTCTCATGGTTATGTATAAACATCGCACGCGCGTGTTTAGTGCACAGTTCACGAGGAAGGCAGGAATGCATTTGTACAACAATTTTTTTCGAAAATTAAAAATTATTAGATTATCATATTATGACAAAAACATTTTCTAGATGATTTCATATTATGACATAATTTGGCATTGTAATTTGCGTAGGTAATTATTAGATATGAAGCATTTTTTTATTAAAATTTTTACCTAGGTACTGAATTCGCAAATTTCTAAATAAAAAATCGTCAATGCTTAGTTGATTGAGATTGACGTTTATAAGTACTGAATGAAATATGTTGTCACCACGGTGACGTGGTGATTATGACATGTCAAATATTTGTACCCTTACACCATACCTACACTATCGCACGTCAGGCGTGTTGCCGGTTTTTCTTCACCGAAATATTCCATATTCACAGTTCAAACATCTTTAATTAACCCTTTCCAAGGCAAATTATTTTAAATGAATACCTATTTACATTTTTATATTTGAATATTTTTAACAAAACAAAAAAAAGAAACCAAAAAAAAACGATGATTTTTTATTTTTTATTTAAAACGCATCGATTCAAAAGTAGAATGTCCCTTTAGAGTTTTTTAAAACATTTACACATTATTCATTATAAAATTTGTAAAATTTAACATAACACCTATATTATATGTTATAAAATAACTTCGAAGAACATAAATAAATCGTTTAAATCTTTATAACTTTAGAAAATAAAGCAATACCTTAAAAAATGACCCTTTCACTCCTGTTAAGTGGTTGTGTGCGCCCGCGTATGTCATAATCGTCATCATCATCGCCTCCTTTTTATTACCGCTGGATGAAAGCCTTTCCATGCGTCTCCCACTTTTTTGTCTATCTATCAAATAACAAAATACCTAGAATTTCAAATTTGTTAAGTGAATGTCAAGCCTTAACAAAAATTACGATGTATATATTTTTTTATCACACCGGGTTGTAGCGCTTTCATAGATAGTGCCCTCTTTGACGCTATTTTATATGTTATTTGCAGCTCGTAATTAACTAACTAACTAACAAAGATAGAACACTATATTCTTCTATCTTGACACACCACTTTTGCATCGGCTACATTCATACATCTTTTCATACACGTTCTGCGGTTGTTGAGGCTTTTAACAGAGCCATCTCCAATACTTGTGGTTTCTGACTGATGCCTTCAACACTCGCGCTATATATTTTCTTAACTATCCTTTCCTCACTCATACGTTGTATATAACCAAACCATCTCAGCATCCCTTTCTTTATTCTATCTACAACACTACAGCCAGCATTATATTCACTTCGAATTTGTTCATTCCCCACTCTATCTATCAGAGATTTTCCGCACAAGCGTCTTAGTGACCACATTCAGTCTACTCTCTTTTTTGCCAATTTCAGGCTTCACTTCCATATATCAGCGTAAGCTGCGGCTAGAACTTCATTATTTGCCGCTAGTCTTGCTTCTTCTTGGAAATCATGTCCTTCGAGGTACTATTTAGGTAAATTTACAAATGTCCTCAGGTTTTCACGGCCGTTCAGAATCTTCTATTTATAGTTTTCTGGGATATTCTGCCGTGTCTATGTGACCTCTCTGGCCAACGTTTCGGATCCCATTGCAGGGTCCATATCACATCAGCCCTGATGACGGACCCTGCAATGGGATCCGAAGCGTTGGCCAGAGAGGTCACATATACACGGCAGAATATCCCAGAATACTATACACAGAAGATAGGTACATTTAGTAACTATTATTCCGAAAGGGTTGAGAAATCATCGCCCAATCGACCTCGATTTCCGAGCCGGGGGGGTTCCCCCGGACTGGCTTCTGCCCGGGGGCGTGGCGGAGGCTAATGGTCCGTCGCGACCCTCAAGACCTGAAAGTTTTCCATTTTCACCTCGGCTCGGATGCGAGCGCGTCCTAATGTCCAGATTTACCGCGAGCGCGCCGGCTAATGACGGAGCGCCGGGCGCGGGCGGCTCTGGAACACGCCGAGCCGCGAGGAAATTACCCGAAAACGAAATAACACAAAAGCGATTTGAATAAATTACGGGGGAATGTGCTTCCCGCTTTTTGTGGCCGTTCGAATTTCAAACGCGAGGCTCGCGCGCGCTGCGCCCCCTGTTCAAATCGATATTAAGTATTTGAATAGTAGAACTCAGATATCATCATACCTAGCCCCTTTCAATAATAATGACATCAGCCGTTTTGTATGTTAAAAACCCGGAGTACAACTCCCCATTCAATTCGATTGCTGACGCTAATTAAAGGTATTTTTTTAATTCGTCTAAATCTTTCGATCAATCTGGAAGATTTTAGAAAGATCCAGAATATGCAAAATCATACCAGAATCATCTACAAAATTGATTTTTTGTAAATACACGGCAGCATCACGTTGAACATAGTCTTAATTTTCTTAATAAATATATTTTCCCTAATAAAATGGAACAGAATGCGATAAATATAAAATGAACCAGAGGCATATGGAAATTTTAGTTCGTGTGATGTGTGACTTATAGAATATTGTTCCAGCTAATGTTTTTGTCCAGTGTCTTTGTGTATATGAAATAAAAGTTTTATTGATTTAAGTACATGTCGTTTCCGCCCACCGCCGTAAAAATATTATTACTATTTTTAAACTAACTTGAACCCCTGTGCTATCAAAAAACAGGACTTTCTTGCTCGTCCAAAACGAATCTCGAATCAGTGACTACTGGACCAGTAGGCAAATGTCTTTACCACTGTTCTTCACCATTCTACAAAAGCCATTTCTGGATTTGTTAGTCATTCATGCGCTTTATAAGGCCAAGCTAGCAAAACCTTAAAAAAAAAAATTTGATACCTCCAATCTTTGGTTTATCTTATCTTGTCAGGTCTTTTGCATACGCCTACTGTTCCTATAAGCCTTTATAACTTGCTTCATATTTTTTCTTCACCATCGTCTTCCAGTCTATACCTTTCACATCCGATTCTTCTTTATTTTATCTACTACGCTTCAACCAGCATTACATTCGCTCCTGATTTGTTCATACTTTACCATATTGCCATGCTTTCAACTACCTTTTTTACAACCACAAAAGTGTGTACATAAATGTTACTGGCACAAGAATACCAGAAACAAGTATTTTTTTATTGTGGTATTCATCCATGAAAATTTTTTATTTCGCTCGAATGTATTTTTTTACTTTATACCCTGCACATTTGTGCACGTTGAGTGCAGTTCTAATAGGAAATGAATTATTTGATCCAATAAGCGAGGAATAATTTTGTTCCGCTATTTTTTTATTTAAACAGAGTCAGAGAGGGCATTGATGCATTTCATTTGATTGAAAACTGGAAACTTGTTCAGAAATATGAAATACGTTAGGAATTATTAATTCTCTCTGAATAACATAATAACTACCTATTCATTATTTCGATCAAATTTTTTCTATTATTTTTAAATTATTATTAAACTAATATTTTCTCTATTTTCAGGCTTCATCGTCGAAATGATTTTTAAATTTTTTTTAAATAAGCTACATTTTTAAATAAGCCACTTTTTTGATAATTATCTTTTAATGCTTGTATTTTTGTACTTTAAATATCAGTTTATTTTGATGGTGAAATATTGTAGGTATAAAAAAACAACCTGTAGATATAAAATATTTTCTATGTACTCTTTCTCCGGCACTTTCAATATTTGATATTGGTTACAAATGTTTCCACGTCATTAGGACCACAATAATACTTATCGAAATACCATTAAATAACAATCAATCTAAGCTTTATATAATTACGTTTTTGTACGAATTTGTTTTGTTTTGTTTCTACGTACAGGAAGTCTCAAACTTTGCTAAATTAATAATTTTCTAAAATTAACGTCTTAAATACACCATTTCCATGATATAGATGTACATACGAGGATATAATTTATCAAGTAGTGAAAATCTTACTTACAATGCTATTTTTGAAAACTTAATATGATTAGTTAATATAAATTATAGAAGTCTTACAGGGACGAAGCTATTTATATATGAGGAACGTGTACGGAAGTCTCTCTTACGATTGACCATGGCTTACAACCTGTATGAGCTGGCCTAAGTGATCATTGTACACAAAATGCAACGTTCACCAATCCATCCTAAGAACTCCCACACATACCAAAAAAAAAAAATTTCTCTATGTTCGAATTCTAGGAACCTTCCGTATATTGAATTGAATTCGTTCTTACTCACTTGATATTTTTTGTTTTTTGTAAAAAAAGTCATCAAATGTTTAGGTTTCTTTCAATAAGCCGTTATCGACAACAATACATAACACGCCTCAATAACACTCCGTCTTTTCTTTGAACTTCTATCAAAATTTTAATACTTTGTATAAACTCTTCCATAATTTCCGTTGAAAAATATTTTTGCTCTTTATATTCGGAAGCGCTAATTTCGTCATCTTCGTGCATTTGTTGTTCTACTGATTCTTTAATAACATTGTTGGAAATAGTTTCATCAGTTGTAACTTCCAATCCAACTCTGTTTTATTAACTGACTTCGCAATTTCATCAACATCATTTATTTTGTTAACATTTCAGTTCTTTAGCTAGCTTCACAATTTCATCAACATCAACAATGGATCCTCTTGTGTCAACATCCTTGCTTAGCTTCAGTCTTATATTTTTCTACACTCCTTTCTAGCGAAGGGAAAAACTACATTTTAAAATGAAGACTACAACACACACACACGTTCACCAGTTTGAAAACTACAAAGTGTACAATTGTAGTAAAAACTACATGAAGTGAAGTAATTGTAGTACTACGAAATGAAGTGAAATAAATGAAGGAAAGTAATGAAGTAATTGTAATATTAATGAAATGAAGTAATGAAATTAAGTAATTGTACTACAAAATTGTAGTACTAGTGAAGTAAATATTTTTTTCCCAAATAAAAATTTGACGAGCTAAAAAAAAAAGGTCAACGAGAAAAATATTTAAGATAAATGGCGATATTTTCTATTTCAAATATATACTTTCAATAACTTTAGTGTTTGTAGTTTGTAGTGTGCACTACACTTCAAAACGTGTGAAGTGTGCACTTCAATGTAATGTAGTACTACATTGTAGTAGTGAGTACAGAGCGGACCCATCACTACTCCTTTCACACAGTTCTGGGTTACAACATTCCGGGAAAGATTGATGTTATGTCGCAGTTTGTCCAAATCTGATGGATTGTAATGACCATGTAATATTGAAAGTGTTAAGTAGAGCCGTGGTTCCTACTGTACTCGTAAATGTGGTACAGTTTTCAAAATGCTTCCGGGGCATCCTGTAAACAAAAACAGTGCGGTGCTTTCACGATGTTTTCATTGAATTAAATACTCGGAAATATAATTGGATGTCGGTCGAGTTGGTAGCGCCGCCCGCCGTCACGGTGACTCTGCGTTTTGGAAGCGCTGGCGCGCGCCGAAAATAATAGAAGCTTTTATCGAAATGAGTTGTTTCATTAATTGTTATTTGGGAAATGGAAACCGGCCCTAATGCCGTGTTAAACTTCTTCCGTGCAGCCAATCGGAATAGTTTTCAATCCCCTAATTACATTTGGCACACATTTATGGTTGGCACGTGCCGCCGCACACAGAAATAAATAAATCATTTTATCAATGTTTATTGAGCCCTATTAAATCCTGGATTTTTGTCACAGGGACATCATTAATCAATCGATATAATAAAGATGTCTCATAGAGACGAAATTGTATTTTTGTGTTACACAATGTAAATTATCACTTAAGCCAGCCGTACGATAGGTCGTAAGCTCTATGAACGCCCAAAGACTTCCATACCAGCTTTCCCATAAAAATATTATTTCGTCTCTGTGAGACATCTTTAATATATTGATTGATTAATGATGTGACAAAAATCCTGTGACACTGTTCTGAAAAATTTGGACAAACTCAAAATATTCATAATAACCAGTGACTTAAGATTTTAAGAAAAAGTAACCCATAAAAACCAAGTTTTTACAATACTCCCTTTCTCATTTTCGGGTTTCGTGTCTACCATATGCGTCGGAATCTCCATACAACTTACTAAGTTGTATGAAAAAACCATTTAAAATTTGAAAAATCCAAAATCATACTATAATTATTATTTTTTTAACGAATATTTGAAAGATCTTATTGATCGTCGCCACGAGTCTACTTGCAAAATTTCAGCTCGATTGGATCACGGTAAAAGGGTTAAAAATCGATCCAAAGTTTTTTGTCAGACAAGCAATCAATCAGTCAGACGCCACGAGTTAATATAAAGGGAGTAAAATAGTTCGACGTTCCAACATTAATTTAAAAACGATTGTCATGAAATGAAGGATTTTTATTAGAATCTTAAAAATCTAATTTTAAGGTTTACTCAAAATCAACCTATCTTGCGATGTTTTTTGTTTCATTTAACTTTTAGTTGATATTTTTCAAAATATTCACGCACTGAAAGATCATGTATTTCATGTGAATGTTTTTATATTGAAATTTCATGTTAAAAAAAACTAGTTTGCACTGCATTCAAAGATTGATATAACTTTTTTAAGGTTAATTTTTCGAAAAGCCCGCCATTCCTTTTGCTCGATAAATCCATATTACCTTAAAGGATCTTCTCTTTCGTAATGCGCCCCTTGTAAGGATACCCTAATAAATATCCTTTAGTATTTTTCCTTATCTCTTATTAGGCTCTCATATCCTAATCCCGTTTGCTTGTTTTCAGGATAAATATCATCGTTTTGTTTACATTTTATCAAAAATATTCAATATTATTTTAACTGAAGATAAGCATTGCGAAACCCACAGATTAACAAAACAAATTTGTTTTTCTTTTCCGATAACGCGGATATTTTGTGAACTGTAATTTTATTCTCCTTCAACGAATATTTTGATTTTCGAGTTTTAAAAATATATGTTTCATTAATCGAAAAACATAGAAGTCTATCACCGAATAAGTGTACAAAGCATACGACAACTTAAAACATGACATAATCGCAGTTTAACTAACCAGCTAATAATCTGTACCAAATTACCTCATTGGCCAAATACTCACATTATAAATTTTTACTGATTATTTTCACTGAAACCTCAAACTTTCTTTATTTTCTTTGTAATTTATTCGCAAAGGACTTTAAAAAAAGCTTGTAGGCTATCATTAAATACTTGTTTCATTTCGATAGGACATCGGTTTACTGGTCACGGTTTCCCTTGTCAATTTATGCCATTTACTTAGGAAAAGGGCTCGTCTTATGCATTCAAAATATTTTTTTGATCCGTCTTTAATTCATTGACACTATTTACTTCTATATGTGTCATATACTTTCTAATATATGAACGTTTAACATGCACCCTTTAACCAGAACCGAATTTTAAGACGAATTCAAATTTAAAATTTAAAATTGTCCCTTTATGTAGTGCCTCTTAATGCCTTTATATCAGTTTGAGTTTCGCGTTCGCGTAAATAAAGATTCCTTATAGGTACCTATAAGATTTAGAGTTCGCATAAATAAAGATTCCTTATAGGTACCTATAAGGAATCTTTATTTATGCGATTCTTTTCCCAGGACTTTGTCTTCCATTGCATGAGAATGTTTTTTTAAGGCGTCTTATGATGTCTTAAGTACGTTTGTTTCTGTTTCTCTTTATTTTCATTAATACAGAGTTATTTCTCACTCAACACTCTACAGACTTTAAACATAGTTATTAAGGCTTCTTCAATAGCACTTCTTGAGACACAGCAATGTGCTAATCTCACTCAAATTGTCAGATCACTGTCGCAACTACAAATATTTATTCTTATTTTATGAAGACAGCCCAAGTTTTATTAACACACATCTCTAGACATACATTTCTTTCGCTTCAAGATTTTCCATCACTACATCAGTTAGGGTCTAATTTTCCACACGATATAGCAAGACTGAAAAAATATAATACCGTACCAATCTTACTCAAAGTACCGCTGTGAGTGTCCTTTGGACAGAATGCAGAATAAATGTATCCAATTTCGGAAGAGTTTAATATTGAAATCGGACCTTTTTGGACCGCATCGCACAAAGAGTTCTCTCTAATAATATTGAACGAGCCCAGCATAAATTATTATGTTTTATTAATTTTAAATTACAAGTGTAAAAATTTATATCAAAAGTGATGAAAGATTAAAGATGATAGATGAAAGAAGTTTAATGGCAGATCTTATATAACTTTTCAAAATTGTTGATAATGATTTCATTAGCCTAGATCTTACAAAACTAATTTCTATGACATTGCTTCTAGAAGCACTGGGCAACCTATAAAATTTCACTGATAATGTCTATACAAATTATCTCTACAATTCACATATCAAAAGACATCACAAATTGGGAAATAAATATTGTAATTGACCTATCAGACAGATATTTTTCCTGATTCACAAATCAGTTAAAAAAAATCAAAAAAAAAATTATGTACTTAATAAGTAAATTATGTCATTATTTGAATTATGTTCATTTTTCGCTTACAAATTTGAGTTTGTTTTGATTTTTTCTTGAAATTTTACTAGGTTCTAATTGTTTATATTCTGTATCTTACATTTAATCTTTTGTTTTCAGTATGAAATTATTGTAATTACTAACTGTAATCCGTCAAAAATTACGGTACGATAAAGAAGTTACGGGCGTTACACGAAGTTACGACGGATAGACGGATAGACAGAAAACTAAATTATTATAATTGAGATTGGCCTTTAACTTATCTTCTTTTTTTGTACTTGAGTTTTCATTTTATTTGTATTATGATATTCTATTGTATCATTTTTAGCCACTCAAAAAATCGCTCTTCTTTATGTATATTATGAACTTTGTAAGTGGTACTTCTTAAATTAAAGGAAATTAAATACATAAATAAATTAAAAGAAAAAATCTCCTGATTTAAATAAAATAAAATACGAATGAATGTTGCGATGCATTTATCGATCTCTTCCAAAACGCAGTATTTCAGTGTAACGAAATTCAATTAGCTAACTAACACTTATTGGGGACATTTTTTTGAATGGCAATTAGTACCATTGTCGTTTTACGGTAATTGAAGTGCACATTCAATACAATTTAATTAACGTGGAAGTTTCATTTTGATTGCAAATGTACTTTTTTAATTTAAAAAAAATGTTGATACTATCTACAGTTTTTAATTGACAATTTTCACCATAAAATAGAAAAAAATATACACTACCTTTATTTGTTAACCTTAAAAAAGTGCATAAATATGTATAATATTCATCTGTCTTGTAACTGATGAATATTGTATATATAACTTACTGAGCGCATATTTTTAAAGATTTAATATTGGGATATTTTTTGTTATAGAAAAAAACATAAAAATTATTATTCCATGTCTGTCTTGCTTGAAGAACTTGTCTTGAGATAGGGGAAACTTCATTGAATAGAAGATCTTTATTGCACTGTAATTTAATTTTTTTTTGAGATTAAGAATTGTTACTGAATAGCAGTCTCATAGTATCGCTTTCCCTCATGTCATATTCATGCTCAAGTAATATATTTGAAAGTCGTCGCATTTAGTTAATTTATCATTCTATTGTGACAACTTTACCTATTTCTTCTCAATATTGTATTCTTAGCTTTTTTACAGTTCTAGTATTATTTCAGTTTGAAACAATATTTTTATATGTATTTTATGAGCACACAAGTACTTGATTTTGTCAACAGAGAAATAATTATTAACTAAGATAAATTATAGAAGTCTCACAGAATCGAAGCCATTTATGTGATAAATGTTTTGTATGAGCCAGCTTAATCACTTTATAGAATTCAACGTTCACCAATTCCACCGTAAGAACATTCATGAACTTGCCCGAGTTTTATCACTCGATTAATCACGCATTGATCACAACGCGCTCACTAAGGTTTTTAACGCTGCTAATAATCGCACATATTAAACATCAATTACGGACTATTAACTTATACAAAACATGTTGGTTTCGCGATGCCTCGAGAAGTTTTTTTTTTACATTTCTAGTATTTACTCGACTTTTCCAGTGTTTACGAGAATGTCCTAGTTAATTCCAAAGTGTTGTGAAGTTTTCGAGAGATTTTAATAATGCGTAATTTCTTCTGCTTCACCATCTGATTACAATATTTTAGAATTGCATTCTTAATTCTTATCAACACGAAGCTGTCTGCAATATTTTAAATTTGAGTTATTCATTATTTGTGTGGATTTTTGTCTAGACACTCTTCTCTGTCTTCTTCCCTTTACTTTGTTCAAAAATGTGTCCAATCAAAGTTCCTCTTGGATTTTCGTTGATGTCTATTATAGAACTCTTTTTTGGCACTCTCCTGACAAATTCTCCATATAATTTCTGTACCTTCCTTTTCTTGGCTATTTTAAGTTGTGTTTTATGAACATTTGATGTTGATGGCGAGGAATTACATATAATATATATAATTCCTCGCTCGGAATTATATAAAATATCAAAATTATTTTTGAGAAAGCATTTAGACTTATGACTTAGGTGAGTAAAAAAAGATAGACCACATTTTTATGATTTATAACGCCAAAAATACTTGCACATCCGACAATACTTATTACTCGATTACTAGATTTTTGAATGTTGTTCATATCTACTACAAGAATCAGAAAATTTGACGACATATATCGCATACCTACGCATTTTCACATTTCTCACACACGCAAGTGCCCTGTTTAAAAATGACTTATAGTTTTTACCACTCGATATAACTGGCAATTTTGTTTTGTGGAATGAGATAATTTGGTTCATAAATTGAAGGTAATTTATTACCTTGTTCATCGCATTTCATTTCAACACTAAAATTGTGCAAAAAATATAGAAAATTTTATTTAATTTAAAATTTTTATTTAATCGAGAAAAAGTTTTCCATTGAGTATGAACTTTCATATAGATGGCGGTTAGAAATGAGAAACAATTCCGCTAATGATTTAAATAAAATAATATTCAACAAATATATTCATGGGAATTTCACATTTTACAAGTTGTATAGAATAAATAAAGGGTAACTAAGAAGGCTTCGGCATGCTAAACTCATGAGTGAAGGTGTTGCGAATGGTCTGCGAAAGACCCGGTGTTATCAGTTAGACCAGATATTCTGGAATGTCTCTTTTAAAAAATTCAAAAATCGTCAAGCAATTACTTTAATTTGAAAACTGTACAGTGAATAAACCTGTCATGTATTCCGTAGGTATTCACTTCTATATTTACAAAAAAATCAGAAATCACATGAAAACTGTTTTGTTTTTCGTATAACTAACTCAGTTCATCGCTATGTGGTAAACATTGAAATCAATAAAAAATGGACGCGACTTTAATTCAAGATTTCTTCTTTAACCTAGACATTAAACCAATTTCCTTCGACATAGACGTATAGATCTATAGACATAGACCTATAGACCTATATACCTATAGACCTATATACCTATAGACCTATAGACCTATAGACCTATAGACCTATAGACCTATAGACCTATAGACCTATAGTCCTACAGACCTACAGACCTACAGACCTACAGACCTACAGACCTACAGACCTACAGACCTACAGACCTACAGACCTACAGACCTACAGACCTACAGACCTACAGACCTACAGACCTACAGACCTACAGACCTACAGATCTACAGACCTACAGACCTATAGACCTATAGACCTACAGACCTACAGACCTATAGACCTATAGACCTATCCCGTCTCCCTCTCTTCTCAACTCAAATTCTTAATCCCTTTTTATAAGAGCGTGTTGGCTTTTAGTTAGAGTGACACGTATGTGAAGAGTATTTTATGAAGGCATTGGTGTGTAAAAATAGTACTATGGTTGTGGTGTGTAGTAATATTTACATGCTAGTGTAGTGGTTGTTCTGACGAAGAGACAGAATACATCTCGAAACCGATAGACAAAAAAGCAATTTTTAGTGATTATATAATAATATCTTGTTAAAATGTCTGACCACAAATTTAATGCTTTCAATATTAAAAATATTAGTAATACAATTTATTTTAGCTTCAGCGTCATGCCAATCCAAGTGAAATACTTGAAAACAATTTAACTTTTTATCAAAAAAACAAACTTTAACTAAATTGCTATTTTGTAATTCACACTAATTTTGAATCGCAAAAATATTTCACTGGTTTCTGGTAATGCTTTGCACGCAATTGTTTATCGCGTGGATTCACAGTTTGATATGTTTTCGCATGTGAAGGATTTCGCATTTCTATAGCATTCGCTCGCTGTCCAAACACCCACTCGACAGCGCAAATACGAAGAGAATTTTACAAAGATCCAATTTCTCGATCCTTCCGGTATATATACGCATTTTTGACCAGATCATTCTAAAACATTCTTAAACGTCAACTGTTTCAAACCACTTTACTATCTTACTGACATCTCGATTTTTCTGTTTTTTCTCAGGTTCGCCATGCTCCGGTTGTATCGCTAAAATCTCCACCAGATTTGAGGTCCGGGGGCAAGGCCAAAGAAGGAAGCGATTTACAATTAGGTAAGTACAGCGAATACGTCATTGTTTTGGTTTCATCATTTTCCTGTATCCTTAATAGGGGGAAATCTCTATATCCTTCCTATCTCTACATCAACCTATATCCCTCCAATGCTGTTTAAGGTATCGTCAAGAATATATATATATATATAATATATATATATCTATATATATATATATATATATACATCATATCTAGGAAAAATATTTGAACAGCCTACCGGCTTACATCAGAAGGACAACAGATGAAAAATACATTCAAAAAGCAATCAAAGACTTTTTTATCTTCTTCAAGAAGAGCAAAATGATTTTGTGGTGACATTACTAGTATAATTAATACAAATGAACTTTGTTTTCACCACTTATGTATTGAAAGATATCAACATGTTTCAGAACCCATGGCCCCTTGTATACTAGCAAATTAAAAATCAAATATCGAAGTAAAGACAGTCAAAATATAAAATTTATTTATGGAAAAAGAATAATTAAGAAACTTCTAGGATGAAAAATAATTTAAAAGATAACTATTTGTTAAAAGAAACTGGTTATTTATATTTTTGATAAAAAAATAATATTTTTTTATCAAAAAATTTGTACAAAAACTAAACAATTTTTGCATACTACTCTTCTAAACACAAGCGCCCGCATCTTTAGAAAAGATAATACTTACATAAAAGTTGTAACATGAATAAAAAATATATATTCTGTTTTCTTTTCCTTTAAAATAAATAAAATTAAATAAAACATGGTTCGCCTTCTACATTCTACGTCAAATATACCTAGCGTACTTGGAATTTTATAATTATTTTAATAATATACAAGCATAACTATTTCATCCCCCACGGGAGAAAATTTAGCCTGGCGGCCGTCTCTCTAATAGTTTAAAGAAGAATGCGTGGAGAAGAATAATACGTGAATAGGAAAAATTTAAAAAGAAATATTGAAAGCATACCTGCTGTTCCCCTATGGTATTTTATGTAGCTTGGAGCAGAAATCCAAGATTGATAAGAAAATAAGTTTTTGAAGAAGTATGAAAAACATGTGCGAGTTTGATCCTGGACTGAAGTAAGACGGTTATGATATTTACAACAAACTAGCTGTAAACCGTCAAGAATGACGGTTTTACATGTTGGTATATTAAAGTAAAAAAAAATTTACAAAAAAAATTCTTTCGTAATAAAAATCGCGTGGCGTTCTGTCCTCGAGAAAAGGAAAGAGGTTAAAGAAACGACAATATTAAGTAAGTTCTTAGGCTTTTACTGCCACTCAAAATCTTCTGGTTTGTGTCTTCTGGGATATTATGCCGTGTTATTATTACCTTTCTGGCCGTAAGACGTTTCGTCCAGCATCAGAGTTGATGTGTTATTGTGAGTGTTGGTATTGTGATTAAGTGTTGGCTAGCAATACCGTGTCGGAGTCATGTGTTGTCTAAAATGTTCTAATTTGTAACAATTTTAATATTTTTATTAAAATTTAAAAAAAAAAGTAATTTGCTATTAATAATTCAAAGATACCATGGTTTCATCAATATTTTATTTGCGGACGTAACATTTTAGAGGTAGGAAACCTTTTCAAAAATTTGAAATGGTTGAATTATTTTATTTAACCTGTGCACGTTCACTTGTGTAATTGATTTTCACAAAATATGTAATTGAATTCGTGAACATTAATAAAATGCGTAATTGATTTGAAGCGGTGGGTTTATTGAATCCAAAAATTTCAGTACAGACAGGGAAAGAAATTTTAATTATCAGTTGAGAATTTTGGCTTTTCTATTAATAACTTTTAATTTTCCCAAAATGAAAGGTCAATTACTTTTGGCGGAATTGCCTTACTGTTTGAAAGAAAATTAGATACCTTTTTAGCCGATACTGCAGGTTGATTAGGTGATATATTAAAAATTAAATATACTTTTAATACAAAAAAAAACTTAATTTATATTTGCCACGTCGATTACGTTGACAGGTTTCGATACTGCTGAATCTTCGACAAGAAAGGACAAACATTAAAATCAAGCGCGAGTAACACATTTAATTATTATTTTGCAACATTAAATTGATTATTTTTAACTACACGTAAATAATATTATTATTTACTAGATGCATGAGTATATGATGACTCTTTTTAATTTACAATTTTTTAAAACTATACGGCTTAATTGTTTAAGTGTAAATTTTTTAAGCATTTTTTTTATTTAAACTCTATTAAAAACGTGTTGATATTTGTTGAAAGACATAAATGTTTACTTTACGAATGCGATTAATATTATGGAGGTTATTTTTTCAATAAATAATTCCTACCAAAAAGTTAACGTTATAAATAGAAAAAATAGTGTTTTTCGACCGAATACACGTTGCTTTTGGGGTTCATTTTATTTTATTTTATTTTAAATAATGACATATAATTAATACAAGTGGAATAAGCGGTCATGTCCTTTTCGGAGTGTCTGCATCATGCACTATATAAAAATAAATGTATATTAGAAAAATAGGAATAATTTAAAAATATAAAAATTCATTAATATTTATTTACTATCTGTATCCCGTCAATCAGTTTTACATGCCGGTTTCTAAAGAATAAGTATTTACTTATTTATAGCCGACACCTATGAAATAGTAATAGCGACTTTTATCAATATATTTGAACACTTTTTTTTCTGCCGGCATTTAATGGCACCTTCTTTTTTAAACCCTGGCGATTGTGCGTGCGTAAAACTAACACGACAACAAAATTAAATAATTAAAATATATATTATCAATAAAATACACATCAAAATAAAATCAAAAATAAAATGAGAAAAAAAAATCGAGTACCGGGAATCAAACTCGAGCCCCCTGGGTGAGAGCCAGATATCCTAACCACTACACCATACAGGAGATGCAACTGATTGCGGAAAAATCTTTATAAAGCACTTAGTGTACCTAAGGAAAATATATTTTAGAAAATATATTGTGCGTTCTAGATTTTTTAATACAAATGGTTCGCGTCTTTGCAAAGTCATATATTTTGTCTTATTTAAGTGTCCTGCACATGCAGTGATGGCAACTTCTGTAGGCCCCTTCGTTCTAGTTTGCTCGCCCGGGATTCAAACCCCATCTCCGGCCGTCTAATTTAGTTTTTTTAACCATGAATTCGAAGGAAATTATGGAAATTACACGAAGTTACGGGATACAGATAGACATACGGACGGACGGATGGACAGACGGATAGAACGAAATTAATATAATTTGGATTTATTAGAGTGTTAAATCTAATTTATTACATAAACTAGAAACGAAAATGATTTAATATATATTCAAGATCAGTATATAATATATCGGCAATGAAGGGATTGGTACAAAGGTCCAAGGGAAGAGATATTTTTGTATGGGGATCACAGATGAAATTTTTTTGCTACAATATGACAAGATAATATTGTTACATTGTTATGGAAAGAAATTTCTAGGAATATATAAAATACCTGAATAGCAGATTGTGTATCACATAAACCTAACGTTAATAAGACTTATTAAAGAAAAATATGTTCAGAAAAATATAACATTTTTTTCACGGAAAACGTTATAAAAGAAATACAAATACTTATCGAAATGGGAAATCGTTGAATATCTAGAATACGATTATTGAGTATTTTCATATCGTTATACAAAATAAACCACATTTTTTGGAAACTTTCCGGTAAAAAAATATAATTTTATGATGATAGTCCAACCACGTGCACTAAATTGGATTATTTTTTGTATTGAACTTGGAATTTATAACAATATTTTTATACGTATGTTCTGAGAACGTAATACTGGATTGTCCACTGTAGGATTAATATTTAGTAAAGATAAATTATATAAGTCTCACAGAGACGAAGCTGTGGTGAGAAACGTGTATAGAAGTCTTTTATACGATGGCCCAGGGCCTTGTATGAGCTATCTTAAGTGATCGTGATACACAATGCAATGTTCACCAATCCATCGTAAGAACATCCACACATTGCCAATTTTTTTTAAAGTTGTATATATGTTCCAAATTAAAACCTTCCGTGTATTCGAGGAAACTGTGCTAGAGACACCTGTAGCCTTTCTCATGAAACAGTATGCAGAGATTTTGCAATTGGTAATGATACCTCTATATTTTTACTCCCTTTCTTTTAACTCGTAGCGTCTGCGGTTTGTTGTCTGCCGGAAAAACTTTGTATCGACTTTTAAACCTTTTTCCGTAATCCAATCGAGCTGAAACTTTGCAGGTAGACTCTTGGCAATGGTACAAATGATCTAACATATTTTTGTTAAATTTTTTTTAATAATTATAGTATAATTTTGGATTTATCGAAATTTTTATGTTTTTTTTTTTCAAATTGGAATCATTACAAATAAGTAATGACCCCGCGTGTAGTAGACACGAAACCTGATTAAATAAGAAAAGGAGAATAATAAAAACTTGTTTTTATGGGTTAGTTTTTTAATGTATAACCGACCGTTGCATTGTGTGAAAAAGTGTCACTAAAATACATAAATACAGATGTCACTTAAATTCCAAAAATAACTTTAGAAATAAAAATAAAAAAAGATATCTCATTAGTGACATCTGTATTTGATTAAGGGGATGAAAAAGCTTTGGACGCCGGTGGCGCTAAATGATTATAACAAGACATATGTGAAACGTGTTGTAAAACTTAAATATATACAACTTATATATATACAACTTCAAAAATTTGATAAATGTGGTAGTCTATCAAAGGTGGAAATTGTGAACGTTACTTTGTATAAAGTGATCACTTAAGCCAGCCATACGATAGATCGTAATCCTTATGAACACCTAAAGACTTCAATACTCACTTTTCAATTAAAAAAATATAATTTTGTCTCTGTGATATATCTATAATATATCTTGAGAGATTTATTTTTTTAATACATTTTTTGTAACACAAATAATCAATCAATATTCATTTGAAATTAATAATTTAAAAAAAATATACAATCGACGATATTTGTTTTTCATTATGTTACTTTATGTAGCTCCATTTATGTGGTCGCACACGAGGCCAATACATAAATGAGTACATGTATAATTTTTGCAAATATCAATTTTTTTTGAAAATAATTTGATTTAATGTTAATTTCTTCATTATTCATCATTGCCCCTTATCCAAGAGACGGAGGCCTAAAAACTTGACAATTGAGGCGCTTTTATCTTTGCCGGTCGTGCCACTTTATCTTCGTACAATTTTTAGCTGTTTGTCCCAGCTTAGTAAGTGGCAACTTATTGGGCCCAACTTCCCTCCAAGGTTGCGAAAAAAAAAAAAACTATGACTCGTTAGTTACTCCTTCGCCATTCAAAAGATGTGTCCAAGTCACCGTAATTTAGATATTTCTATGCATGTAAAAACGCCTCCATTCTGATTGTTTCCCATATGTCAGTAATTCTCACTCGGTCTAATATTACTCCTGCCAATCCCCTAAGGGAAACTCATTTCGGTAGCCTGGATATTAATGACCATACATTAAACTGGGTCTATACATAGATTTAAACTCATGTTTCTGGATTGCATATTTTTTTAAAAAAGGATTTATGATTTATATTTCTTTTTGATTATATCTTAATTTTTCTGAATAAAAAAAGAATAGTAACTTTCATTTTTTTCTTTGAACCTATTATGATTTATTCTGTTCCATTTCATAATATAATATTTTGTAAAAACTGCTATCAAATTTTCATTTAAATTATTTGAACCAACTTATCAACTTCTCCCTAATTTTACGGAAGAGAATCCTTAAATACATTTTTACTAAAATACCTAAAAACCCTTCCAATTATAAGGGTGTTAGAAAAGGACTTTAAATTACAATTAACCAATAAAATGGGATGAAAAAAATCTTCCGTCCTAATTTGTTTAAATTGAATAATGCTCATTTACCGAGCAGGGGACTATTTCCAGAGGGTAGTAATTTTAGAGGGTGCAAAAACTCTAACAAATACATTCTTTTAATTTAACCACAATAAACATAATTCATTCATCATATAATATAATACTCAGTACGCCAACAAATAAAAATGTCATATAGACATCTCGATGTTAACATAAATTGACAATATTATTGTATGAATAGATTCCTGAAGAAAAAAAGATTCACGAGTCCATAAAGTCACGTAAGACCCACAAAGTAGAGCAATTTTATTATTAATATTTTTAATCATTTTAATTATCAGGACGACCACATTGTGGCTGTCCTGATAAAAATACGGGTACGTCTAGAAACCGATAGATCAAAAAACTGGTTATATACTAGCTTAATTGACTTTTTGTTGGAGAAATTTTCTTCATTTTTAAAACAAAGTCGGTTTGGTAATTTATTGATTGATTAAATTTATTTATTTATTTTTTTAACCCCCTTATGGGTTTTTACTTAATATGCAAAATATAAAATAAATTAAAAATAATATAAGACAGATTTACAGTTAAAAGGTTCAGGTATATATAATAGATTTGTGTAAATTTAGAATGCAGTTAAAAAGATTCAAGTACATCTTATAGATTAGTGTAAATTAAAAAGAGAAATTTAAGTAGTAAGAAGAAAAAGAAAAATTTATTATCCATTACCGTTTAGTTGATATGTAAAAAATTGTATCAATTTTGTCTAATATACAGTTATATTATCAGCAAAAATGTCGATCGCCTCCGCATGTTCATTCCCTAATGAGTGTAGTCTAGGGACTGCAGAGAATCATTTTAACAATGTATGTATCCTGATGAATAAATAAATATGTTATCTTTTCATAAAAAACACAAGAGGATATATGAAAAAATTCTGAGTTTTGCTCACTTTGCAACATTGCTCATTATTGCACAGTGGCCACCAATCACCAACCACCCGATCGTTTTTCTCAAATATTATATAAACGAATGATTAGGTAGTTTAAGATAGCTATTGGAGCATCGCGGGAGGAAATAAGACATAATTTATATCTGACACTTTTATATATTCCATGGTTATTTACTACCGTACTTTAATCAAGCTGACTTAACGCTCCCATTTCAATTTTATATTATTTTCAATCAGCCGAGCGTAAAATATTCACTTAGTTATATTGCCCGTTTTTAAAACCGTTAAAATCGATCGAATAATCTTTTCTATACCCACAGAATGACGCACTTGTATTCTTCGATCCTTTTCTTGTTGTCGACCAATAATCCTCACTTTTTAGGATTTTTTTAACATCATATGCAACATGCCGTGACATTCGTTTTCTTCCTCGTTGATCTTATGTCATCATCGCTATCTTCGTGGATTCTTGGGCTCTTGCCACTATCAAAAACACTCTAAGACACCTTATAGCTTAAATTATAAAATGTGATTAAATCAGATGTAGTTTTTAAGTATACTACTAAAGTATTATAGTATTAAGGGACTGCACCACCTCGAGGCATCAAAGAACACATTAAAATTCTTTTTTTTTTACTTTACTATTGCATATTAAAAATTGGTGCAACGATCATTATTTACGACATTTATTGGTTAACGGTACAACATACATTCATTCATTAACAAATTAATTTTATAAGTTAAAAATGGCGGAGTTATGTGCTAAGCCGCAAAGGTCCTTCTTCGTGACACGCAAAGCCGGTGGAGATATACATGTCGCCAGGGTTTGAGTAAAATGAAAAAGATAATTATTTTCCTGTTAAAATATGTAATACCATTGATGAAGCATAATATTTTAAAAATAGATTTTTTGGGTAAATGAGATCAGCTATATTTCGGAAAATATCAAAATTCCTAATACGCAAACGGCGCATTTTATCAAAAATATCGAATCTTAATGTTACACGTTCTTTGTAAGATTATATAGAACGTTTGTATAAAATCGGCTTTATATGTATTTTTAGAGATAATTTCTAAAAATAAGGAGTTTCGAGAAAAACGCAAAAGAATGATGAAATTCGTTAAAAATTTATTTTTTCAACTCAGATAATTTTCCAAATTTTTGAATGAATGATAATTCAAATTATAGTACAAACTTCAAGCTATAAGATAAAGTACAAAAAGTATGACTTTTTGAAAATCTTAATATGGTTTAGCCATTTAAACCATAAATAATATTTCGTTTTAATGTATAATTTTGATATTACTTTAAAAACAGAGCTATTGATGTATTCAGTACAAAGAATCCAGAAAATTCTGGACGTTTAGAAATACATTATATCAATTTTTAAGAGAGATCTATGTCAACAAATCAATCCGAAAAATACCTACCCGAATTCAAGAAAGGCTTTCATTGTGTATAATTTAATAAGCAGCAGCCCATCTCGTAACTAGGTTCTTTCACGACATCGTGTATAGAAATATAGAGGTTTATATTTCATGAGAAATTTGTAAGCTCTCCATTTAATAACACGAATTGAGTGGAGCTTGAAGATAGAATATTATTTTTCTTGCATATGGATAACTGTGGATCTAATTAACTCTTATAACGTTTTGTAAAGGGTTGTATACCTACCTACGCACAAAAAAATCCAAAATATATTAATGCCAACTTTTTCTCATAGTCGCATTAGTTTTTTCTGTTCTTCTTCTTCGAATGGCATTGTAGTATATCGCTAGTAGTATCCTGTAAAGTATGATGTGACTTATATCCAGATACATTGCGACCTCGGATTGGATGAATGACTCGTAGGTAATCCGGGATAATAAAACTCGAAGTACAATATCTGTATATATTGATTAAAAAACTTGATGAAAACTCGATAAGATAATAATTAATACAAAGTATTTACAGTGACATACAGTTATTTAAATGACAGGATTCAGCACAGAAGAAGGCGCGCCCGTACGTGCGGGTATTTAAACCTTTCTCCATTGATGAACATACACATATACAGGGTTATTTGGAATACATTAATAACCTCGAAGGAATATATTCCTGCCTTAATTATGACTCGAAAATGCTATCATGACCTAATATCAATAGTTATGGAGATATGCGACATCAGAATTTGCATTATTTTTCAATATTTTTGACTTATTTTTTGTAAAACGTTGGACTATCATTACCGTAATTCATATCGATTTCGAAAAATTCATTCGTTTCAATACAAGTTAAATTAAATAATAAAAACCCAGAAAAATTCCAATTGGAATTCGAAGGTTTTTTTTTCCACAGAGACAAAGCTATTATATGAGAATCGTGTATGGAAGACATTTTATAGGATGGCACAGAGATTACGAAGATTATGAGCTGGCTTAAGTGATCACTCTACATATTTCAGTGTTCCCCAATTCCACCATAAGAACATCCACGCATCAACATTATTTTAAAGTTTTGTGTATACATGTTTCAAATCAGAAATCCTTTCATACGTGATGTAAACCATGGGCCATCCAATAAAAAGTCTTCCATACACTTTTCTCATATAAATTATAGAAGTCTCATTGAGACTTCTATAATAAATCCTTATTTATAATTATCCATGTGTGGAAAAATCCAATAATTGTGTTTTCCGAACATACATAGATACAACAATATTGATGTACTCGCGAGGTTCTCATTCGATTTCACTTTATATGACAAAATCTATTATTTCATCAGTATCAATGCCTCAAAATATATGAATTAGCTTATATATATGTCTCTACATATATATATAAGCTCTTTTTCTGAAGCATTCTGCCATCCATCTCCATCTCTGACTGACATTTTAGACCCCACTGCGGGGGGGGGGCATCACCAGGGCCGATGACGTATGACCTCGAAATTTTCAAAAAATCTTTGGTTCTGTTTAGCTTATAGCTTGAAGTTAAATGAATATGAGAGTCATTTTCCATTCAAAAATGGACTGATTTTTCGTCATTTGTTATTAGTTATTTTGAAAAGATTTTCATTAATACCTATTTTGCGTTTTTAAAAAAAAAATTTGACTGGTAGATCAAATGTCTCAAAAATGATTGGGTCAATTTTGTTCAAGTTTCGAATAAACATCTTAATACATAATGACAATGTTTACGATGCAGTATGAGATATTTCAGAAATTTAATATGCCGTTATTTTCAAATTGTTTCTTTCGCAACAAAAAAAATGGATTCTGCTATATATCATGGCCTTCCTCGTTCACCTATTTTCTGCAGCTAGTTATCTAATATCTAGGCTAGGAAAAGCCTGGTTAAATACCACTCCACGTATGAAAAAGTCATTACTGTATTATCTCTTTTGTGTTTTAAATCTTTTAAAGTTACAGGAATGCACAAAATGTGCATTCCTGTAACTATGCACAAAAAATATTTAAATGTACTGAAAATTAAAAAATTTTAAGCCAAAAAATGTTTGCCTCACTCTACAATTAAAAGTTGGGCGCTTACGATATTGATTTAAATTGCAGAGTTTTGTTCGCGAAGTGAAAATTTTTTGGCCAAAAATTTATTTTATTACTTCTGAGTACCTACTTACATTTAAATATAGGTGTTTTTTTTAATAATATCACATCAGTAGAAAACTAGCGCCATCTGTTAGTGAGCTCATTGTCTAATTTCCCATATAAAACTTGAACATTGAACATTAGTAAGCGGGTGATTATAAGAGTCCTTTCAAACAAACAGACAAACAGGTGTCGCTAATACAAGCGTGCTAAAATTATCAATTTTTCCGATCAAATTCTACGTCCACCAGTAATTTATGAAAAAAAGTGAGAATTAATTATTTCCTTGTTAGTAAGGCTTTTATTCGCTTTTGTGTTCTCCGCAGGAACTCCTTCAGCCCTTTAGTCGACTTTTCACATCCCTTCGGCACATTTTCTTCCCCCTTTCAAGTATGGTTTTCCTTTCAAACCCTGTTAGTATAGATTCACCCCCACTTGTTTCGGTTAAGGCTTCACTCTCCCATTTCCATCCCCTAAATGTGAATATGGCGAAGGGATGTTAGAATAAGGGCCCTCCTATCGGCTGGAGAGCCTCTAGAATACCTTCGAAATTCGTTCTTTGTAAAAACGATTTTTGATGAAAAGAAAATACATAAGATGCCCGATACTTTACTTATGCAGATTGATGTACTAAACAAACAATATGAATTGTATAATTTATTTAAGGGTTTTTGTTTGTGTATATTTATATTTCAATTTCATATTAAAAGTTATGTTACAGTATTTTAGTATTCAATACGTAAAAATTTAAAACAAGAGACACATTACTCGTTTCTTAAAAGATAAAATAAATTTTAATCATATTTAAAAAATAATAATAACAGACAAAATGAATAAATTTCACAATTCTTTCACATATCCTCTCTTAGGTTTTTTATTAAATTTTTGTATGGAAATATATCACACTAAAATTTACCAAATCTATGATGTTTTAAAATGATATTTTAAAAATGAACTCCACTTTGTGGGCCTCATGTTACTATATGGAAATTTATTGTTTTGGAGGTAAGTTTATAGGACTACATAATCACACATATGAAAATAAAAACACTTGTTTTTAAGTTCTACATTTTGAATTTTTTGAGACACGTTTCGCCTTGTGAGAGAATTATTAGTCTCAGAGATTGATAATGTTCTCATAAGGCGAAACGCTTCTTGAGAAAATAAAAATGTAGAACTTAAAAACAAGTGTTTTTATTTCCATATATGTGACTATAGACTCGTGAGATGTTTTTTATATAATAATACTAAGTAAACCAATGGCGAACACTATGGTCCAAGCGTAAATATTAGCAAGACCAAGTTTATGCTTTTTAGCTGAAAGAGTCATCCAAATGTGTGCTTTCAATTAAAGGGTTTCAACATTGAGAGAGTAAAACAGTTTAAATATTTGGGCAGTATTATTACTGACAATCTAGATCCTGATACGGAGATCAAATACAGAATAGAGACAGCCCAGACAGAGGTTGACCAAATGCTATGTATTATCAGTTCTACTTTACAGTGTTGAAGCATGGACGCTGAAGGTGAATACGCTAAATCGCCTAGAGGCGTTCAAAATGTAGATACATCGTAAAATGCTAAGGATATACTGAAGTTTTAGGTAGAGCAAATACAAACTGTGTTACTCAACACAGTAAAATTTCAAACTTTGGTCATATAATGAGAGGCGAAAAGTCCTCCACCCTTCAGCTTGTGATGAAAGGGAAGATTGAGGGTCGTAGGGGGGTCGGAAGGAGGCGGCATTCCTGGCTTGGAAACATCCGAGAGTGGACCGGGATAAGAAGCGTGGAAGAGCTGTTCCGCACTGCCCTGGACAGGGAAACTTTCTCCCAGATGATCGTCGACGTCGGGGGGACCCGACAGGGCACATGAAGAAGAAGAAACGATTATTTTAAATTTAATAAAATTTTTGCAAATTCTGTCAGTTTGTTAACTTACAATTTTTGTTTTAAAAAATATTTTGTTTTTGTGGGGTATTTTCAACCCTTTCTACATAGTTGAATTTTAATTTTTAACTTTAATACTTTTTCACTTTTTTAAACTTTTACATTATTATTATTAACTTAAATAAATTATAATTCATTTTAAATTTCACTTGTCTTTGGTACACTCTGTTTCGCCGTTGTCTATCGCACGGATTCATATATTGTTATGTATTCGCGGGATCTATGATTTTTACTCGCAGTCAAAATAAACTCTGACTGACAAATAGATTGCAACGCAACTTATAATCATTTATTTTTTGAACTTTTTCGTATATATTCGCATATTCAACCGATTTCCAGATCTTTCTAATGATTTCGAAAATCATTTAAACCGTTCGAAAACACTTAACCGAGCGCAGTTCCCAACGGTTCTAGAATCTCTGACAATAAAATAAACAGTAAATATTGAGTATCAAACTTAGAGTATATACTCTAAGGTATCAAAAGTATTTATCACACAAACTCACTATTTGACATATTGTTTTTTCTTATTTTTTTTATCGATCCTGTTTTAATATACTTTATATGTGATTTATTGTAATTGTCTCAAGGCTCTGTACATCAACAAATGTTTTTTTTCAAGATTTATTAATTATATGGTTGTAAGAAAACCAATAAATGAAAAATAAAATTAAATAAATAAAATGAAAAAAAAATCGCAGCATCAAACATGTCACATATAAAAGCTATCTTGCAACAGATACTACAAACGTATGGATTGATATATATTATTATATTATTAAATATTACATTCTATAGAAAAATAAAAAATTTCATACATATTTGGGAGTTAAATGGTAGAATTCATTGTTGTCGCAAAATAAATTTCAAGAAATAAACAATCCAAAATACGATCAGTTTTTAAGAAAGAAGTCGAATCCTTGATTTTGGACAACAGTGTATTGTAACATGTCTCGAATGGTTTTTGAATAATAAAAATTACTACTTCTAAATGGTTTCTGATTTTGTGCTTTAATTTGGCTTTTAAAATACTCTTCCCATAATCTCGAGCTATTGGCTCATATAATGGGGAGTAATCTATTATTAAAATATAATAATAGATTAAATTTATTATAAAAACATTATTATCTATCTACTGTATAAATATACAAATACATAAAAAATAAAATAAATATATATAAAAATACAACAAAAAATCCTTTTATATACAAAATACTCGATCACTTCCAACAACTCGGCTGTAAGCAAATCTTCAGTAAATCTTCGAAAAGACTCGAAGAACATTATTTTGTTAAAAAAATTCCCTGAAAGCAACACACTGAATTAGATATCTTTCCAAAGTATTCGATCGTTATGGGAAAGATTAGAGAAATATATTTTCTTACCTCTATTCGAACTTCACGTTCGTCTTCTCGAATAGGCAGAGGTCAAACATATTAGCGATAGAAAGAGCGACGGAATAAGTAACCTACCAAATAATGGGCCATTCCAAAAATAATGAACGAGTTTAATATTATATCGAATTTGGATGAATCCACGTTGAAACAATTAACAATAGAACAATCCTTGCTAAGAAATATTTTTTGTTTGTTTTCGTTATATTAATGGTTTTAAGATATTTACCATATTTTTTAATTCTTCATTAAGCCACTTTAATTAACTAAGCAACAAAAGCTATTCAAAGGATTGTTATAAAATAATCTTTGTTTTGCCGATGAAAAGGTAAATTAGGGTGTTTCAAAAATTAAAGTTTTTTTTTATTGGTATGCATGTATTTTTTTATTTATTATTTGTATTATTTATTATACGCAAAGGCAGCAATATCCAAAAAAGTTTGAATGCAGTCATCAAGATTTACTAATTTATAATGTACTGAATTCGAGATTTTATAGGAAACATAGCCTATAAATTAATAGGAAGTTTGCTTCTGGAAACATCAAATCTAGAAATTAATAAATTTTAAATTAGTAATCCCCGGTGACTGCATTCATATATATCTTTTTAATATTGCTGCCTTTGTTTTTATACCATATTAAAAATATGTATATACGCATGTACCTATAAGGGTATATACAATTTTTGTTATCTTATTAACTGTAGGTATATAATGAACTGTTTTGAGTAGCTTCAATCCACAAAAATTACTGCACTATAAAATAAGTATTTTAAACAAGATTTTTTAAATAATTAAATATTTTATATATAGATAATACGGCAAAATTTTTAAATATATTTCGAAGACCATTTATACATAATTAAATCGGGAATAATATTCATTTCAGATATACCTTTTTTTTCACAAAAATAAATCAAACATTTTATGATATCATCGATGGCAATGTCGCCGTAAATAATCAATATGATTTGACAGATGGTATTTACATTCACCATAGAAATAAAAAAACATAAACCCAGGAAACTTTCAATATTTGTCTATAGAACCACATCTCAAAAGCCTCGACCTTGCAACTTTGAATAATATCACTGAGAATTTATAAAATTTTTCTAAACCATGTAGGGAAAGTATGTAAAACATAGAAATTAATATAACAAAATAAAAAAATATGTAATTACTCAGTTATCCTGCGTCAGTTGGTCCTGAGAAGGACCGTTGTACTCCCGATGTTTCGAGCAGATAGCACTACTCATCTTCAGGGGGGGTGACTTGTCCGCTCCTAAACTTGTGAACTGAAAGATGTAATTATCTCGGTTATTGGAGAAAGACCATTACATTCCCGAAGTTTCGATCGTGAAATTACTTTATTTAAGGATAACAATTCAAGGCAGGGCATCAAAAATTTCCTTTAATGAATTTTTTGTTAAGTAAGTTTTAATTAAGAAATTTGTTAATTATTTATACTTTAGTTTTGATTGATTGAATTTGATGGATTAAATCCGCCATTATTTTCGGAACAGCCTAACGTAGTACCTGCGTCATACATAATCGTGTCATTTGTATTGTAATCTAATTCCGAATAACCTTTTCGATCTGAAACGAAGGCAAAACTCAGTTGACAAGGTTTCGTTCTTTATTTTTAGTATTTTCACTGGATTATGGAGATGAGAGATAAATCAACACTTGAAATCAAGTAATGTATTTTTTATTAACATGTATCATTGTCATGTGTCATTGGACACGAAATTAAATGCAGCATATTCCTTTAATTCTCAATAATTTCACACTACATCACTTGTCAGTAGAACACTTTATTCTGATCTAAGAATATTCGCACATCCGTGGTCGTACTTATTAACTATTGAATGCTCGGTAGATAGTCTTTTAATTCATCTCGCATTGAATCACCGCTTTTCACTTCTGGTTTCGCTTTATCTGTGGTTTCGCTAAAACGTCACAAAAAGTCTCCCGCGCCACAGAATGTCACTCCTCATACACATTTTCGGTTTTTCTTACCTTTCGCGAATCTAATTGCTTACTGCAGACCCTTCTACCAAATAAATGTCCAAAGTGCTGAAAAATCCTCCAACACGTGTAATACTTTCTGTTTCTATAGTCTTGTGAATTTTTTACGCGCACAAGATCTTATTTTCTGTGATATAAAAAAATCATATAACTTTTTTGTTCACTAATTGGATCTGAAGACCAGAAATAAAATTAAAGAAGGCTTTTAAAAATCTGGTAAAATATATATTTTTAGCATGTAATTGGATATTTTTGCAACTTTTTTTCTGTTAGAACATTTTAGTTAGATTACAATATTAGTAGATACGAAAAATTACTAACAATTTCGATAGAAAACGATCTAAATTATTTGTGTAAGATTAATTAGCGTATTATTACTTCCGTTATTAAATTTAAAATACTGATATTTACTTCTTTTATGTCATTTCAAAAATAATATTTTTACTTTGTCGACTAGATTTCAAAAGTGCTCAAAATATTGCCTTAATAATGTGATCAAAAATACTCCCTTTTGAAGGTTTCTAGTTGGATTGGATTGACAACCAGTCTAGTTGACGCTGACGTCTTGTTAGCTTCTTTGACATTTCTTCATTTCCAAATAAAAACCTCATGGATCAGACACATCCAACCGAGTTCGTTAGTTCTTTCCATTTTTAACGAATCTTGGAAAATATATTTTACTGCTTAAATAACTACAATGTAAAATATACGTGTAAATAATTATCAAATCTTTCCGGAATACTATTAAACTAACTAAAATTTAATTTATGCAATACTTCAAATTCAAAAATGTACAGCAATAATAATAATACATTGAGACCAAGATCAGTTGGAATTATTTTGCTACCTAAATGTAATATTAGCGCAGTCCAACATCATTTAATCTATCAGGGAATTTTAATGTTAATAATTAAATTGTGTTTATTATTATATAAATTGTGTTTAAATTATGTTAATTGATCTTAATAATTAAATTTTAATATTAATAATTAAATCAGGATTTTTAATGCCCTTCCCAATAAAAGGCGGAAGAAAAAAATTATGGAAATTTCAAAATTAAATTGAAAAATCTACACAAAAAATCAATCTCAACGTTATGAAAAAAAAATCTATCAATAAAAATCATTATATACATTTAAATGTTATTACAATACATTTTTAATTTTTATAACTTAATCTGATTTTCTAGATACATTTTATTTTATTTATATTATAATGCTGCTACTACATAAAAATATACGACAGTGCCCCTCCTACTTTTAAATACGAGAATTAAATTCTTTATATATGGTGGCTAAACGTTGACATTCTCTTTCTGTCATATATATGATGAGTAATTAACACCTTTATGGAATGTATTTTTTTTCTCATTTTTCAATTGATTAAGATTGTACAGCGTTTTACATTGGAAAAACCGGTCGAAATTTCAATGTAAAAGTAAAAGATCATTTGAGATGTCTGAATAATCTTGGTTTTTCTGAATTTGCAAATAATTTTTTAGAAAATTATTGTGGTTTTGATAAAATTTAGGTCGTTCTATTTTACACATAAATAATTTTTGTCGGAAATTGAATAATTTAGAATCATTAGAAATTAGTAAAGCATTAAACAAAATAGTATTAATAATCAATTAAATTTAACTACTAGCCCGATTTTAAAAAAAAATCCAATAATTGTGTGTAATCAAGAACTTCAGCAATACTATTTAAAAATAATTTAGAAAAACAAAAAACAAGAAATTATTTATTTTGATATTTATAAAACACCCTGACGTTGGAAAGGTTTTTCCGAAACATGTAGGTGTAATTAATAATATATAACATACAAATAATACAATCAATATTAATTTAAAATAAAAAACGTTTTGTTAGCAGTGTAAATAAGCACTATGCTCATTCTTAATTTCTGGCTCGCTACAAAGTTCAACAGGGATAATTTTATAATGAACCTAACCTAACCTAACGCTAATTTTTTTTTGTAATTATCCTAACCTAACCTAATCCAGATAGTTAATATGTGCAGAGAATATGATCTGAAATAAATTGAATGATGGCAAACAGGAAATATTCTACCTCGAATGCATATAAAATGAAAACTGGTATCTTACTTAGAAATTATTATTACATCCGTATTGAGTATATCGTGTCATTATCTGAATTTGTTTTAACGAATGAGAATAGTACGACGCGACCTATACCTTTCCTTTTCTTTCTTTCCTGTACTTTTTTTTAAATTTCATGCTTCAACTGGCCAAGAGGCCCAATTGCAGAAGCGAAACACATCACAAAATACCCAGGCCAGTAAATCACATTGATTGATTGTGACCTGATCGCGGAACCCTCGGTGCGAGAAGCCAGCATCATGCCCACTGAGCTGCGAGGGCCACCTCCGATTTTTCATTTCTTTTTAAGAACGCCATTTCAAAATCAAGTCAGCCATTTTTACCGCGTAATCCCTAGTCTCTTGCGCATTTTTTGGTCAAAACTTATAGAGTATGTTATTAGAAAGGGACCTTGCAATATCAAAAGGGCAAACCTTTTGATAGTGCACTCGATTCCGGGATTCTACTCGGAAGTTTGAACACAAAAATTCTCTAGATATATTTAATTACCACTTAGCGATTCCGGTGAAATAATAATCTTCGGTGTAGTCCATTTTAAATATTCTACTAGCCGGCTGTAATTTAGATTATAAACAAATATGCCCGATTTGTGTCTCCTGCGTAAGTTCTGAACTGTCCGTTTCGGCAGCCATGGAATCTGTGGTTTTCGACAACTGTGACACACACAGAGAACTACGTATCCATAGATATCTAGACAGCTCAAAAACCAGAGAGAACCAAAGATAATTGCCCAAACAGTTTAAGCGAAACCGGTTTCGAACCGAACCGAAACCGAAACAGGCATAATAATAAATCGTGGTTTAATACAAAGAAAAGTGTTTTTATGTATTTAAATAAAATATTACTTTGTTTTACAATGTTATTCCAAGAATTATTTACTTTAACTCTCTACATTTTAATGCAACTGTGAATTGATAACCGAATTATTTATCTACTAATGCAATTCACGGGGGATTTAATAGGAACCATGCATCACTGCCTTTTGAACACAACTGTTTGTTATTTTAATTTATATTACAATAAGCTAAATACCAACGCGGGTTCGATATTTACAACGGAGCTAACGCATTTACCCAATGATACATGATTAAATACGTACTTCACTAAATAAATTAATAATGCTTATTTACTTTTTCGGTAGTGTAAACCTTGCGTTTAATTAAATGAAACCTTTAGTTATTTAAGAATCCGTTACGACCGAGTAATGGATGAAGATTAAATTATTATTGAATTGTACGTGAATACGTGAATTCAAAATGCCGGACTATTTTTTTAAATAATTTACTGCATCGAAATAATTTATGACTCCAAAGCCTCAGGACGATAATGGGTCATGTAAAATGAAACATTAAAATCTTCAAAATATAATATTTTTCGGCTAATTTCTAATAACTTATGAGTGATTGCCATCAATTTTAAATATTTCTACAACACTATTTTTCTAAAAATAGTCAAGTCAAGTGAAGAGTCTCCCCTACAAATACGCGTACTTATTATATTAAATTTAATCAAAGAAAAAATACGTGCGATATCTTTCTTCTTGTAGATAGTAATTAGGCAACATCTCCGTGATGGCCGACCAACTTCCTGCTCCCGGGAAGACATGAGCTGGCTTCATATTCCAGGGCATCCGCTGATGCTTCACCAGCTCTATCGTGTCACTCAAATAGCACTTGTAGCCTTAGGTAGTCATCTCGTAGACCATTGCCGATCGCTATCCTAGACCATGCCACAGCAACCAACTCTCCAATGATTACTGGCATGTCAAATACCTCCACGTCGAAGCTTGTACGTACTTTTGCAGAGTTTCCGTGTACTTCTATATCCTCGCATTTAGCTGAACTCGAAGTGAAAAAAATTGTGTTAAAACTGATAAAAAAGTTTTTAGTAACGCTCTTATTTAAATAGTTAAATTTGGAGTGTTAATAAAAACAATTGTATTAAATCTGGATTTGTATTTGAGTACTAAGCATTAATTACATCAAAAATAATATTGCTCAATACTCCTATTTAAAAATATAGAGCTTTCATTACAGCTGCGAAACCTATGTATACTATTTCATGAGAAGGACAGCAGATGTCCTAGTATAGTCCCATAAAATATACTGAAAGTTTTGAGATTTGAAACAAATATTTTTTTGTTTATTTATAAAATCCTTGTTAAACAATTTATTTTATACATAAAACATGTGGATTATTATAATATATATCATTTTTTTTATCTTAATATACATATTTTTATTGTATTTTATATATATACTACAACATTTTGGATTTGTATGTTCTTACGATAATATTGGTGAATTGTGTGACCACTTAAACCAGCTCATACAGGTTTTAAGTCCTAGGCCTTCCATACACGTTTCTCATAAAAATAGCTTCGTTTCTGAGGTTTTCTTTTATTTATCTTAATTTGTATTAAATCATATATAAATGTCATTCTCGTTCAAAAATTTTGATATTTTAGATGTCAGATGTGGTGAGTTATCCGCCGGGAGTTTAAAATTAGTCTTGATTAGCTCACTGCAAAAGATATTCAGACTCCAAGATGGGCACGCAAGAACTTCATAATTGAGGTTCTTCTCTTCCTCACCCATCGGGATACCAACTATGTTCAGCCTTAACAAATGGATAGCCTCCAGGCAAAATCCAATCCTCATTGATCAATTGGAAATCTTTCTATTGGCAAACCAGGGTTTACTAGGAGTATTGGAATATTTATTTGGATGCTTTTTAATCACTTTCCCTTGTGACTCCAAACATCATTCCATTGTGTCTTCATTCAGTCTTTTTTCAGTTATTTATCAAGGATTGGAAACTTTTTGGGGAAATGGTGAAAAAGTGGTATCTTTAGCATGACATTCATTAAGAATTCATATGTTTTCTAATCCTAAAGTTCATTGTTTATTTACTAAGGTAGATTTAAAGTTATGTCTTATTTTGTAAAGACAACTCATCTGATGATGGTAATATCGAAGAGTTGCCGAGTAATTAGTGTCTGAGTTTGTTTGTTTTCTTAGAGTTCAAAGGGTGTTTGTTTTGTTTCAGAGTGCAAAGTTGATGCCAACCCAAGTAACGTGACCTACCGATGGTTCCTGAACGACGAACAGATTGGAAACTTCACAACAAAATTGGTATGTTGAAGATGCAATTACATTGTTTTTTTTAACTCCTATTAATTTGTGGTGCATGACTAAAATTCTTGCAACGACGAAAATATGTTAAGATTTTAATCGCTTTTCTGAATGTGTACGATGCAGGTGGAAGTTAATTGTGTCAGGTAAGGCAGCTGTAAAATTTCTTCAGATTGTATTGGGCAGTGCTCGTCTCTCCAGTGCGCTACTAAATGCCACGCTCAGTCAATATTGGAGCGCCGTGTCTCGTAAATGAAACAGCATTGGTTAAATAATAACTTATAGCCCCCTTTACGATAGAGATTAAGCGCAAAGTTTATGAAAAGTTATGAGTTCTTTTTTGTTTCTTTCTTTTGTATTATTATTTATTCAGTGTATAAAATAGAGATATATAGAGTGTAACAGAGCTATTCCACAATACTTAACAGTTAGATTATTGCCTGAATTTTCAGTCAAAAATGTCCAAGTAACAATGTATCAATTGTAATGGAGATACGCGACTTCAAAAATTGCATTTTTTTTCTCTATTTCTGAATTATCTTCTGTTAATTCATGGAATATCATAAAAGTAACCAAAATCGAATATTAAAAACTTATTCGATTTAATACAGGTCAAAGTAAACGAAACAAATATATTTTTCAAATTTCTGCAAGGTTTCGATTATTTTATTTGACTTTTTTTAAATGAATGAATTTTTAATATTTAATGTTACTTTAATGATAGTTCGACGTTTAAAAAATGTTAAGTTGTGTAAAAGCGTGTATTTTTTTTAAATTGCGCAGTTGAAATCGCATTTCTCCACAACACTAATATTTGGACATTGTTGCTAGAACATTTTCGACTAATAATTTATAAATGAATCTAAATTTAAAGTATTGTGGAATAGCTTTGGACATTTTTTTTATATATTTTCAAGAATTGCATATGTGCCACATCAATATTTCATCATCAAGCAAAACGCAAAGCGAATGGATTTTTAATTTTTGATGTGAGTTAGTTACTTTAATGGTTGTTCGACGTTCAACAAAAGAAAAGGTGTAAAATAATTTGAAAATAATTACAGTATGCAACAAATGAAAACAATTGAAGACGCATATCTACATGCATATTAATATTTGGACATTGTATATGTCACACGAATATTCTTAGGCGAAATATATATGCTTAGAAAATAGGAATGCCACGGTGATCTCCTGCAAAGACCTCTTGATATATCCGTGTCAAATATATACTTATAAATAGAATATTTATAAATTTGTCAGCTGATAACTTGGACGCCAAGAGCTACAACGACCAAACTTCATATAAGGATATCCTTTTACTGCGAAGAAAGTTTTAAGATTCTTTCGAAACCGATCAGGATCGAACGTAACCTGTAAATATTATAAGTTTATCAAGCGTTGGCAGCTAGAATGACTAGAGCATACCCTAAAACATTTTATGTGGAGTATAAAAGCAAAGGCAGCAATATCCAAAAAAAAAATAATGCAGTCATCACAAATCATCGTACCCTATAAATTTATAAGAAACATGATTTTGGAAGGGACATACATATAAAATATAGAATTCAGTACATTTTAAATTAGTAATCCACGGTGACTACATTCAAAACATTTTTAAGATATTGCTGTCTTTGCTTCTATACCCCACAAATAATAAAATTGCCGCTTCTCAAGAAAAAAAATCATTAAATTACAATGTTAAAAAATAATATATATACTTTGAAAATAGTTAACATATAACCTATGTAACTCACGTAATTAGAAACTAGGGCAACTCATTACAGAACAGATATTTCAATACCTAGTTTAAAAAGAAGCAATAACATATAATAAACTATCTCTTTATATTATTAATATTTTAAATATATTAAAAATTTTCAAGAACACAACAATAATTAATAATTAGAGATCATTAATTAATCAGGTTATATTATAAATGCCTAACAGAGAATAGGCTATTTATATGGGAAAGTATATAAGTATGGAAGTCTTTGGATGCTTATAGGGCAAACAAGCTATTATGACTTAAATGATCACTTTACAAAATGTAACGTTCACCAATTCCACTCATGATTGAACACCTTATCTATCAAAATGAAAGTTGTAGGTATATATGATATTTATGCAAGTCGTTCCACATATGACTTTGCTAATGAATACATACTTTTCCATATAAAGAGCTTCGTCTCTGTGAGTTAATTATACTACACTTACTTAAATGTATACATAAATTATAATGTATAGTGCGTTAACATTTATTTTTACGTAGTTATGTAGTGATCTGTGACGTAATTGGACATTATTATTTTATTACTAGCCATACAAATCACGGAACATAAAATTAAAATGATGGTTCGCGTCTTTGCTAAGCCATAGTATATAAATATACAATGTTTTTTGACGGATTGCAGATATGCGGTGGTGGCAATGTTGATAGCGTTCCGCGCTGGCATTTGCGCGGCCGAGGTTCGAGTCCTACTTTCAGCCGTGTGATTTATAATTACGTTTTTTTAGCTGTGAATTCGAACAAAATCACGGACGTACCAAGATGTTACGGATAGATGGACAGACAACGAAATTGTTATGTTTGATGGAGATTTGTGAGACTATTTCTTATTTGAGGCAATTGCACAAAATAATTTGTGCCTTCCGTACCAGAAAAAGTGGATTGCTCTAAAAATGGATAATATATGTTAATCAATCAATAAATGAGACTTACAAATAAAGTCGATATATTCACGGAAAAGTACCAGGCTGATGTGGTGCAATTGGTAGCATACCTGCCCGGAAGGCTAGGTGATCTGGGTTCGAATTCCGGTAGCAGCCAAAATATTTTTTCATCGATTTGTTTTTCTGTGTGTCTTTTTTATAGATTCATAAATTTGATTTCAAAAGAGACGGTTTTAATTGTAATCTGATTTTGACCTCTAAAAATGAATAAATGATGTTGTACAATTAAGTTGCCTTTTTCTTATTCCTCGTGGTACGTTATTTTCGTCTAAATGAAACCGTAAAAATATCTTCATCATTTCATAATTATTCTGCTAAAAATAGTACTTCATAATACATAACATATACCCTTGAGTATTTAAATAACAGTCTTAATTAAGATACGAAAATATTTCCAACGTAATCCAGCGGCGTATTATACACCAGAATAATTAGTCTCTACGGGCACCGTCTGGTCGGAATACTAATATTATTCTTAGAAATATTAAGAAATTATTTATTAACATGCTTTTTTAATAAAAATAATAATGAATTAATAATACTGAATAAATTTATCTGACCAATTTAAAAAATCTTACATTCCGTAACAGAGATACTCTTATTTTAATATTTCCCTTCGCTCCTGAAATATTGTTATATGAAAGTATTTGTCTAAAAAAAAATATAGATAGAATATTTATTTCACTTTATTATAATGGAATCATATAAATTAAGATGTACAACAATACCATGAATAAAAATCAAAATGAAAAACTAGAATTAAATATGTATGAGAGATTTTTATATATGTTTTTTATTGCGTTGTTCCTAAAGTAACAGTTATTTTTTTAATTTGCTAACGAATATAAATAATAGACTTTCGACTCCCATAGAGCAGTTAAAGAAGAAGAAGAAAATCCGTCCAAAATGTGTGTCCAAGTGCCATTAATTTACAGTTGCTGAGAAAGCGTTTCACGACAAGTGATCACAAGATAACTAAACGTTACATATTTATATGTGGGGTATAAAAGTAAAGGAAGCAATATTAAAAAAAAAAAAATGTTTTGAATGCAGTCACCGAGGATTACTAATTTAAATTGTACTGAATTCTTGATTTTATGAATCTATCGTTTCCAAAATTATGTTTCCTACAAATTTATAGGCTGTGTTTTCTATAAAATCTCGAATTCAGTGCATTAAAAATCAGTAATCCTCGATGACTGCACTATTTTTTTTTGGATTCTGCTGCCTTTGCTTTTATACCCTTATATACATCACGAAACGGTGATTTTACAGGACTCTGGACATTTCGCAATAAATTGGAATTTGCCACAACAGTCTGGAATAGACTAATGTATTCGAGAATCGTCTGGATACCCGAAAATGTATATAACTGGAAGGTCGCCATCGAGACAGCGAAA